>JAOYMO020046417.1:0-11935 GCA_025802455.2 Iodosphaeria phyllophila
CTCATGTATCAACCTCCTGTGAATCCCCATGGAGTATCTCACACGCTTGGTAGTTTACCCACCCTCCGATCCCCCATCACCCGTCTCCCTTCTGCCAAAAAAAAGAGAATCCCTTGAAGGACATTAATGTATGTCTCGGCTCATGTCTTGTATGTCATCCGTGAGGACGCCCAGACCAGAGCTACGTTACGTGTCTCGATCTTCACGGAAGAAACACGACTTCCAGTAGTGGTCACTACTATTGGGAAAAGCCGGTCAGAGCGTAAAGCGCGACTGCCCGTTTCCGAATCATCCGGAGGATCCGAGTTGGAAGTGATCGATTATATTGTGCTGCGGTCACGGAATGATAGAGTCATGGCCATGGTCGTATCGCCCAAAACCTTGACAAGGCCATGAAGAGACATACACTGTTGGTCGGCTTCTAGAAGCCGTGCACCTTGATTGTCTTAGGGTCGAGACCTAGGCCCTCATCCTTGTTGGTGAGGAATTCTAGAAAATCCTTGCGCTGGTCGCCCTGAAGCTGGATCACCTCGCCCATCTCCGAGTCGACGACGATAGTGCCATTGCAGGCTGGGGAAAGGAAACACCGGATTAGTCAGCAGTACGAATACCTGCAGTGCAGAATCAACACTTAACATACCAAACTTTTTCTTGGTGGCCTTGAGAATCTTCTTGTTGTTGAATTTTGTGGGTACACCCTGGACTGTAGTCAGGGTTTTCCGACCATTGCGCTCTATCAGTTTGGGGTTAGCGGTGAGCTTCACCGAGTAAGTGCAGCACCAAAGGAGGAGTATCTGGCGTACGTTGAATGCGAATGTGGATGTAATTCTGTGACTGTTTGACTTCACCTGTGTCCTCGTCGGCTTCGGCGAAGGGGTCTGCGCAAGAGAACTGACGTTAGCACACTTATCGCAAATCGGGAGGCGAACAGAGTAACTCTGTCGCTTATTCTTAGACCACCTGTCATCAACCATAGCTGCGAACGCAGTGCCGGCAGAGGCAGAGGGTAAATCAAGGAGCGGGTCTCACATACCGTAAGACTTAAGGTTTTCGATTGACATAAACTCGAATTTACCTGGGTGATTGTGGGAAAAGGTTTCGTTGAAGGGGGTTTCCGAGCGATGCGACCGATCTCGATGATCTCGCAAGAAAGCAAAATGGCACAAGGCGTATGCACTAGGACTGTAGCGCAGAGAGGGGGAAATGAATACCACTACGGCTGAGTTACTTGGTGATGCTGTCTTGGATTGTGGGCTTGCAACGGAATCTGGGATGGAGTGAGATGTTGCTGTTGGTTGTTGATGAAGGACAAAGGCGGAGGAGAGGGACGAAGGGTTCAGGTGAGGTTAAGTTGTGTTGGTTTGGCCCCAGAACGAGGGGGGAGGGCAAGGAGTGATGTGGACAAGGCGCTGGGCAGGCGCTGCCCGCCGGCCCCACTTTGCCAGCGGCTACCGCTGTCAGTGGCACGTCATTGGGTGGAATGACCGGTTTCCAGGGGCCAACTCATCCCGGTTTTGCGACGTTTCCAGTGTGTAGTAAGTATCTGCCGGTACTGCCCAAGTACACTCACCTGCTCCGCGGCCAGTGCTCCTAGCCACTCATCAATGCACGCACTGGAAACAGCGGTCTAAAAGTCTCCTAAGGCAGAACAAAGGGGCAAACAGTCGGTGTCACATATCGGTACTCAATATATACTTACATCTTCATTACGTGATCCGTCTCCATTTCTGAGTGCCAATCCGTGAGTCACATGATGCTAATAGGAGGACTCCCATCCAACAACCTTCGTCCCTGACCAGGGCTGTGGGATGTTGCATCGTACCGTACCGACAAAGCCTGCGGACCCAGGGGGGGCTGCGCCATCGCCATGGTAAGGATAATGTGACACAACGTGAGAGTGGTTTGACTCCAAAGTAGGCTCGCCCCCCAATCATGCAAGCCCGGCAAGCCTGATGTAGCACGACCCTTATCGAGACTGCCAAGGACCAGCAACGGCGACGTTCGTGATCCCGAATCTGCAAGAGAAAGAAATGGCTCACTTCGAGCCTGCGGCTGTCCGAAAGCCTTTCCAGCCTGTCGAGCATCCTGCCGAGGCTACATCTCCCTTCCGAGATCTCTCTGGTACCAGTTGGCAGCCGTTGTACGAGGCGGAATGTGCGTTCGATGTTGCCGTTTTCCTACAGGTCATGGAGAACATGATCCGGAACCCGAACGTCACTTCATCGTTGCTGTTCCGCGCAGATATTCTGTCGGATACCGCAGATGCTGATTCAAATTCATCCCCTGCGACTCATGAAGAGCCACGCCTCGCCCAATTTGAGAATATGCCTATCCAACGCACAATGGTGCGGAGATTGATACCAAGGAACACTCTCAAAGACGGTCCATTGGACCAGACTTGCTGTATTTACCGCGGTACAGGGCATGACCAGAATGAAATGGAAACTACAATGGTAGTATATATTCCCCATGCCTCGTCTGAGGACGAAATCCCCTTCTATCATCCCGTGGTGCAAAGTCTTGCTTTCTTGCACGAATGGAATGCCAGTAAACAAATAGGTCGTGTTTCCATACACTATCTTTACTATCTCGGCAGTTCTCCTTCGCCGAAACTAGGTAGAATTGCCTTAAGCCTCCTCACCACGCTCCACAAGCACGGTGAGGGGCTAAGGACTGGATATGTGAAGCGGGTGCACCACGATACCCTCGTACCTCAAATCCAAGTACAAAACACTTACAGCAGACTGAAAGAAACATACGCCCGAAGTTTGTTCTTGAGTTGGGTCGAGACGACTGACCCCACTAAACACGTGTTTGAAGATTTGGGCATCGCAGCTTTCTTGATCGGACTGTGGGCGCAGATGTATCCGAACGCCGCGTCATTTCCAGGTTTTGTAGATATTGGTTGTGGCAACGGGCTTCTGGTATATATCCTACGTAAGGAGGGGTACCAAGGCTGGGGCTTCGACGCAAGGCAGCGGAAATCGTGGGGGAGCTACAACCAAAACTGCAGCGAAGGAAAGGGCACGGAGGCAACCCCTGCTGTGCCCAGCTTAAGGCAACACGTTCTTCTCCCCGCGCTGATAGAAGATGACAGGCCGGCAGGATCCTCTACGCACGACCAGCCAAACAATCTCCTCCACGATGGACGGTTCCCCAAGGGCACCTTCATCATCTCCAATCACGCTGATGAACTCACGCCCTGGACGCCGATCCTGGCCACCGCGTCGCAGAGCCCCTTTCTCATGATTCCCTGCTGCAGCCACGCGCTATCGGGGGCGCGATACAGAGCACCGCCACCCAAGGGCCAGGACAAGTCGCGCTCGACCTACTCATCATTGGTGTCTTGGGTGGCACAGATAGCGGAAGATTGCGGTTGGGAGGTTGAAACAGAGATGCTGCGGATACCCAGCACAAGGAACACGGGGCTGGTGGGGAGGGGACGCATTATGGATTATGAGGATGTGGATCTGGCGGATGTGGTAAGGAGGTACGGTGGTGCGGATGGGTTCGTAGATAATGTCATGAAATTGGCTAGTACTGCACCGAGAAAACATTGATATTCATATCGGAGTTCAGCTGTTCAAGTGAAGAATTTTGATAAGGTGAAATATAGGTATCGGTCGGTTCCAGCGACGCCGGATTTCGTAAATGGAATTTGGAGTAGGTTGAAACGAGGTCATTGCCGTGGTTCTTTTTGAAGAATGCGGCTGGGTAAAGTTCAGAAGGCCACCAACTCATCTCTCTTGTCGACTTCTCTACTTATTCTGTACCATGCGAAACATCCAGGACCAAAGACGATCGGATGTCGGCTCACCTAAACCCTCAGTCAGCCTTTGCGATCAGCCACGCATGGCGTCGTTCGTGACGGAATGACGTGCCAGTCTTCCCTTTTATTTCAGCAACAACGACGAATTCCAGCACAAGTTAGATGGGCTTGGTGTTTTGTCTGGTGTCTTCGTGCCTCGTGCACCACCAACGTATATGCCGAAAAGCCTTCACAAAGAGCAGAATTCCAAGTCACGTATCTCTCTGGGTGTGCACAATTCGATCACCACACATCCATCCGAACACTTCCAATAATCCAATCGTTACCCAATCCAGCTATCCTCATAATAAATGGTGTATATCTCCCTAGCACCACTGATCTCTCCCCTCCACCCCTTGTCCTCCCATATCCATCGCCTGAAAAAAAGATGAGATCTCAGCCATTCCACTTCCTCCATTTGCCATCCTCCATTCCCCCACCGCCCTCTCGTCCAGATAAAGCCAGGACCCCATAATACAGTAAAGACACCAGCGGAACGGACCAGGGTATCATTACCCAGGTTACCGCCCGAACCAACCGTCATGGAAGAGACACGAATAGAAAAGATGCTACAAAAAGTGCCGTAAACAATTCGGGCCATCAGTTCGTCGCTTCCCTGACAATCGTGTGACGTGACTCGGTGCCTAGACGGCTTCGGCTGCGCTGGTGGTCAGCGCCACGACGCGTGTTGCCCCGGGTGGCGGTCTCCGGGATTGTCGGCAGCCCTCCATGGTCAAAGGGGCTCGACATGACGTACTGGCGGCCGGTGCTGGCCGCGCAGTGGAACGGCATCATATCGTAGGGGCCGGGTATGACCAGTGGAGCACCTCCGATCATCCCCACCGCGTAACCGTGGGCCGGGGGCGTACGGGGCAAGATTCTGCTGGCCGTAAGCGCCAGCCGGAGGGTAGGTGCCGAACCTGCCAGCTCCACCAGTGCCACCCGCGTGAGCAGAGTTGAAAAACTCGTGCCCGAGATCAGCACGGGGGCAAGTCAAATAACGAAATATTTAGTTATTCAATGTTGCAACGGAGAAAGAAGGGCGAACCCTAACCCTGCCTCCTTCCTTCTCGTAGGCCACTCAGTGGCGCAACTCGGTGCCCAGATGGCCGCGACTGCGCTGTTGGCCAGCACCATGGCAACCGGTTCCCCGATTGGGGGTGGTTGAGTTGGTCGGCAGTCCTCCGTGGTCGAACGGGCTCGCCATGATGTATTGACCGCTGGTGCTGGCTGTGTACTGGAACGGCACCATGTCGTAGTGACTCCACTGAATTTGGGGAGCACCAGCGGTCATGCCAGCAGCGCAGCCGTGGGCTGGTGGAGTGCCGTACTGGGGGTGCGGCTGCGCTGGTGACTTGCGCCACCGCGAGCGTTGCCCTGAGTAGGGGTCTCCGGAACAGAGCGGACCCTTCATGTTTGAAGAAAGTCGGACCGACATATGTTTATGTATATGTATATATATATATATATATATAGAGAGAGAGAGAGAGAGAGAGAGAGAGAGGGTGAAGTCCTTCGCCGGCCACGTACTGAGGGTCATCATGTTGGACGGGCCTGGCAGAACCGGAGGGTCACCCACGATTATCCCAGCGGTGTATTCTTGGGCCGGGGTTGATAAATATAAATGCTTATTGAAAGAGAGAGAGAGAGAGAGAGAGAGAGAGAGAGAGAGGGAGGGAGATAGCCATGCTGTACTTTGAATTTTCGAATATAAATGATGGCAAGTAAGTCAGTCGAAAAGATCCTTCATCGATAGAAACGCTTGACGAAAGGTGTCGGGTCTCGTAAAAAATGTCCACGGAGGACTATGTTTTCATCGAATCTGTGCCCCGAGACTAGAGTTTCGAGCATACTAAAGAGTTCGCCATTGTTGAAATGACTGCATGTGGTACGTTGAGTTCCGGTTGTGGTTGAATGTTGTTGCTGGCATACCAGAGAGATATCATGTCGTAAGAGATGGGCATAATGAAGGAGCTCTACCGATCATGCCGCCCACGAGCCACGCGTTGTTTGAAGAATTTTAAAAGATGAACTGTGTTACCGTCTTCTGGAAATCTGGATTCTCTGTCGGCTGTAAAATTAGGATATCCTCTTCGAAAAAACACAACCGTCCAGCTAGCGTCTTAGATCTTCTCGCGAGATGCTGTTGTTGATATGTACGTATGATAAAGCGTGACGGATCATAAACCTGAGAGATTCTTATTCTTGAGTAGCGATAAGGGCCTGCCAAGCGAGAGAGAACTGCACGTGCGCTCTCGGTAGCGTCGTGGTCAACCCGAGGTTGTAGATCAGTGAGAGAGAGATGCGAAATCTCCAAATTCGTGGCTATCATGTCTCTCCATTCAAAGCCCGTGTCAAGTCCCACTATGTAAACGAAAATCGAAAAGATCTGAGGGTCCTCAAGTTAGGGTGGACCATGCAGCGGCTCTGTTTGGTAAGAGACTTGGCCATGGAGTAACTTGGTCCCCGACAGAGTCAATACCGAAGCCCTTCAGCCGAAAGATTGGTTTTCTTCTTTCTCAAGGAGGGTTTGTTTCGAGCACGACTTGACGTAAGGCATCAGAAGCATCTCAATTCTAGGATGGCGTGGAATTGGCCCGATCCTGTGAATGAGGGAAAAAGAAAGTCATTCACCGGTGCCGAATTCCACTGTGTTCAGGCGCGCAGGGGGTTCTGAGCTGGTTTACGAACCTGCCCGGTGGGCTGGCTCCCAGAAGATGCTTGATTTCTCTGGAGACGTTATTGGCATTGAATATCACGCCAGGCGTAGAAAGACTGGGCTGGTGTTGAACTTGTCCCAGTTCTGGGGGAACAAGCGAGAGCAAAGCTAGAGACATTCCGCCGGCGAACTTCCTCTGGTTCGGGTTTGATTTGGGCGGGGTGTGAGTCGCCATTCATGATCTCTTGGAATCCGATGCTGTCTAGCTCAGAGCTTCCATGGGTTATGATAGACTTGCCCAAGCTTCGGTTCGTGGATGAGTGGGAGAGAAGCGAAGAGGTATTTCTGTGCAATATCTTGGGAGTATATGAGTTGGTGGGAGATATTTTGGAAACTATCCCTCAGGTCTCCGGCGGTAGATGCTCTGTCATCTCCTTTTTTGCACTAATGTATATCCCTTGTGAAGTTAGTAGAAGTAATACAAACAGATTATTTGGCGGGCCTGTTTAGACACTAAGCGAAGATGAGGAAAGGGAAAGACTTGATAGAAGGGGAGGCTTCGATCGCGATTCTGATGCCAATGTCACTTAGTTTGAGGTCGTGATGTTGAATTAAGTTGCGATCTCCTAAGAGCGCGAGGCTTCAACGATAGGCTGAGCTTAAGGAGATGGCAATGGAAGGAAAGAAAGAGAGGACATCTAGAAAAGTGAAAGAGCATACTGACCAGTCTAATAGCATGCCGCTCAAGGGGAGCCTTTACAGTGATTTCCCAGACCAAGCTGTCTGCTGCTGTGATGATCTGGGCTTCGAATTGCATCGCGATGTTAGTGATATAACGAAGAAGAGAGATCTGAAAAAGAGGAGCGCACACGAACTGGCTTATATATACTTCTCTCAATGAAGGTTTCCCAATGATGTGCTATGCACGAACTGGATCGCCTGCTATCGCTGTTACTGTTGTCAGTCATTGTTGCTACAAGCCGCCAAAGAGGCTGGTAGAGGTTATAGAATAGAATGCTTCTTGGTGCAATATTAGAAAAGAAGAAGGATTACCGGGCGACAATCGCGTGGCGTTTGTGCAATGGGATGCGAAGTTCTTGATGGAGCAATGAGAAAGAAGAAGGATGCCTTACCGACAATCGAAGATCGTGTAGTGATGTTGCAATGGAACGCTAAGTATTGTAGTTGCTATTGTAAATCTAACAATGCGATGGGTTGTGGGGAAGCAATAAGGTAGAGTTGTGCTCGGGAAATTGGTGCCAGAGACGGAGCTGGTGTAGTGTAGACTGCCCACCAAAGAAGAGGTCCAGCCCTAAGTCGCGGTCGGGGCACGGTGCGTCCACGGTGAAATATTTCTTTTGTTTAGGCCGCGGTTTTCTAACGCCAGTACAAGTGACTTTAGGCAACAACGTGTGTTGCTCCTCTACACTGAGTATTGTGTGTCTCCGAGGAAAGCCCGACCGAATAGAATGAAGAACGGAGAGCAGTGTCAGTGTAGAAGGTAGGTGGGAGGCTTTCATATCTACTAGGCATACGGGGATCTTGGAGGAAAGAGTCATAACATCTCGAAAGTCCTCTGAGGCCTACAGCACGTGCCCTGCGTAATTGACACTACGGCGCTGAAATACTCTTGACAACAATTGTTTCTGTCCAATGATGTGTCCATGAGCAAGCCCCCTGGGGCGCCGCACCGAGGGGCCCCAACGACCAGGAGGTGAGCTGTTGGCAGAGCTTGCCTGTTTACTCATTGCCGGGAAAATTCGGTGGCTAGAACGTCACCGAAAATATCTCACAATGAAAACGGACTGCTGACTCGAGAGACTGCTTGATGACAGGCTAAGTGTGCGCTGATAGGGTGACTGGCTATCAACATCGTGACCTGCCTGCTGAATGCGTCTAGCCTGAGTGATGACAAGATCTAGAACTATGATTGATATACTAGGAGACCTCGCCAATGAGAAATTCAACGAGCATATTAAGTCATGAGGGCTGACTGCTCTGGCATGCTATTCTGTCTCAGGGTCACAACCGCAATTGAAAACCACAGAACTAGTACTCGGTTGAATGACTCTAATCTATGATCCGAATGCCATCTTCTCGAGTGCCAGGCAGGAATCCTAGTAGAGATCTCACTCATAGGACATGCGGGCTGTGCGGGGATAATGTACCTGGCGAGACCTCACTGGGATTGAATGCATTTCCCGATCGTATGTGGGACTCTCTACCGGTACGTATGAACCTCTGCGGGTGGACCGCTCCGACGGAGTCAACCGAGAATATTGACATTGGTATCTTCACTCTCTTCTTGCTCTGGAGAGTTGAAACCAGAAGGCATTTTCCCGTCGTCATCTTCGCCACCACTCTTGGCCCTCAAATCTAGTGTTGTTACACAGGCAGAGCCTGCCCTGAAGGTAGAGGGCTCCTCGCTCCAGCTCGGTCATGCTAATGGATATTGAATGTATATACTAGCTAAAGGCTTAGCAGCAATTCAGTGTACCAATTAAGGAGCATGGCTCTTCGGCCTGTGCCAGAAGCTTGTCCCGAAAAACAAGTAGGAGGCACAAATCCAGCGGTAAACTTAGACTTCCAATACTCCCGTTTCATGTCCTCGTCACCCTGAAAATTTCCGTCAAAATTTATCAAATGGAATATATGATGATATGTTGAGCAGAGATCGTCACTATCTCAATTACATTCTATCAATTGTGAATGCGTCTCCAAGGGATGACGGGCAATACTTGGTGTATACTTTACGGTCGGAGCCGTGTCTCCCATCTGCTTTAGGGTAAGCTTCTGCCTTGCCTGGTTCTCGAGAAGTCATCGACAGTGCGCCTAGGGAAAGCCGAACTGCTTTATTATTCGCCTGCGGATGTCGTGATCCCTCCTTCCTGGAGGCGGTGGTGCAACAGCTAGAAAGTATTGCGTGGTCCGTACGTACGCTCCTACATTGCTAAGGTTAGATAGTTCTAGTGATGCAGGCTCACCCTCCTCATCACCCGCATTATCATAATCAACATGGTCTGTTCGACCATATCGTGATGCTTCACTTCCGCACATACAATGTGTAAAGGGAAGGCATGGCCTATTCCGGTAATTCAACGCAGGACTCCTTGGATTAGGTACTACAGGTACTGTACCGGCAACCCCCCGCTTTTAATCCCTCATGCTTCTGTTGAATACTGCACTCTGGTTAAGTTTGGATAGAAACCTTAAATTAAATGACAACAACTTGTGGTTTGGTCATAGATGCAACGTACTCAATTGATAAAAACGTTTTCCTCCATCCAGGGGTCCTATAGTAGCAAGCTCGGACTCTGCTGGTAGTTGTTGAGCGATCCATGTGATCAAGTAGGAGATCAGCCCCATTCCAGCCACAGAAGGATGAGCCACGGCGACAAAGAACAACCGAAAGAAGCCCCACCAGTCCCACTTGCAAGTGCCAGGTACCGGTATGCAAGGTGAAGTGCCAGCTCGCCAGAACACCAAGGTACGGTGCCCACGAAAGGGCAATTGTGTAGATGGTGCGACTCGTCACTCCTTTGGCCGGCATTCAAGCGAGAGCATAATAATTATATTCTCGTACCAGAACATTTTGTTGTAGTTCTGCCGTCCTGACAAAGGATTTGAGTGCTGGTCAACCGGTCGCCGCTCCACCCGCCATGAGTTACGGCAAGAAGGACGAAGATGCCGACCTCGGCCTGGTCAAGGTTGACCGCACGCAGGTCTTTCAAGAAGGTGTGTGTCTATAGCGATACCTAAGATATCTATAACATAGCTAAGAGTCCCCCTCGAAAAACAGCGCGCCTCTTCAATAGTTCTCCTATCCAGCCGCGACGATGTCGAATCCTGTTGACCAAGATCGCGCTCCTCCTGTACACGGGGGAGAAGTTCCCGACCAACGAGGCGACGACGCTCTTCTTCGGAATCTCCAAACTCTTCCAGAACAAGGATGCCAGCTTGCGGCAGATGGTGCACTTGGTGATCAAAGAGCTGGCGTCTTCGGCTGAGGATATTATCATGGTGACCAGCACTATCATGAAAGACACAGGCGGCAGCACCGATGCCATCTTCCGGCCCAACGCTATTCGAGCGCTGGTCAGGATCATAGATGCGAGCACAGTCCAATCGATTGAGCGGGTTATGAAGACGGCGATCGTGGACAAGAGCCCTTCTGTATCATCAGCCGCCCTCGTCTCAGCATACCATCTTCTCCCCGTCGCCAGGGATGTCGTCCGTCGCTGGCAGTCGGAAACGCAAGAGGCGGCCGCTTCAGCCAAGTCATCCGGCGGCTTCTCGCTCGGCTTTTCTACTTCGTCTACAGCCTTGCCAGTTAATAACTCAACTATGGCCCAATATCATGCCATTGGTCTCCTCTACCAGATTCGGTCGCACGACCGGATGGCCCTGGTCAAGATGGTGCAGCAGTTTGGGGCGCCAGGCGCCGTCAAGAGCCCTGCAGCCGTGGTCATGTTGGTACGATTAGCTGCTCAGTTGGCCGAAGAGGATCCCTCCCTTCGAAAGCCTATGATGCAATTGCTTGATGGCTGGTTACGACATAAAAGTGAAATGGCCAATTTCGAGGCTGCCAAGGCTATATGTGATATGAGGGACGTGACGGACGCCGAGGTTAACCAAGCAGTTCACGTCTTGCAACTCTTCCTGTCATCGCCCAGGGCTGTCACCAAGTTCACCGCCTTGCGTATATTGCATAATTTTGCCTCCTTCAAGCCCCACGCCGTCAACGTCTGCAATCCGGACATCGAGCTCCTTATTTCTAACAGCAACCGCTCTATTGCCACATTTGCCATTACCACCCTGCTTAAGACAGGCAACGAAGGCACAGTTGATCGTCTCATGAAGCAAATATCAGGATTCATGTCGGAGATTACGGATGAGTTCAAGATTACCATCGTTGAGGCCATCCGTACTTTGTGTCTTAAGTTCCCCAGCAAACAGGCTGGCATGCTGACCTTCCTCAGCGGTATTCTCCGCGACGAAGGAGGCTACGACTTCAAGCGTGCTGTCGTCGAGAGCATGTTCGATCTTATCAAGTTTGTGCCAGACTCAAAAGAGGATGCACTGGCCCACCTGTGCGAGTTCATTGAGGATTGCGAATTCACCAAGCTGGCTGTTCGTATCCTTCATCTGCTTGGCTTAGAGGGCCCCAAGACTTCGCAACCTACCAAGTATATCCGATACATTTACAACCGTGTTGTTTTGGAAAATGCCATTGTGAGAGCCGCCGCTGTTACTGCGTTGGCGAAATTTGGTGTTGGGCAGAAGGATGCCGAAGTGAAACGGAGTGTGGATGTTTTGTTGACGCGATGCTTGGATGATGTGGACGATGAAGTACGAGATCGCGCAGCACTGAATTTGAAGTTGATGCACGAAGAGGATGAGATGGCGGAGAGGTTTATCAGGAATGGTATATCTTCTTCCCTCATTACTAAAGTTCACAGTTTTGCCTT
>JAOYMO020046499.1:0-11929 GCA_025802455.2 Iodosphaeria phyllophila
CCAATAGCTAGCTGTTCACCAACCCCCCCCCCCCCCCCCCCAGTCGAATTCCTCCTCACTGCGTATTTGAGCTTCTTACCACAACAAGGGAGTGCCCTCGAACCCGATAACGGATTAGCACTGTTCTGGTGTATCGGTGATAACAGGTATATATAGACCGACGATTCCCTCCTCCGGCAAACCAAGAAAACCCTCAAACTCTCCAACTCGTTTCATTCCAAGCACACTCAAAGCTCAATCACGATGTCATCCCAACAAGAAGAAAAGACCTTCCGCGAATTCAACAAAGAATCCGCGAAGAACTACTCAGCAACTCGTCTGGACTACCAACCCGAGCTCTTCGAGCTGATGCTGTCCCACCACACCGCAACGGGCGGATCCCTCGACACGGTCGTCGACGTGGGCTGCGGGCCGGGAAACGCAACGCGGACGCTCGCGGCGCGCTTCCGGCATGCAGCCGGGTTCGACCCGTCGGAGGGCATGATCGAGGCGGCGCGAGGCTTGGGAGGCACGGCGGGCGTTGCTCCGGATGGTCAGACGGACAAGGAGCCTATCCGCTACGATGTGGCTCCCGCGGAGGCGCTGCCGCTGCCTTTCCATAGCGTGGATCTGTTGACCGCCGCTAAGGCTGCGCACTGGTTCGATATGGATCGGTTCTGGAGTGAGGCCAATCGAGTGTTGAAGCCTGGAGGCACTGTGGCTCTGGTAGGTGGGTTTCATTCTGTGCATGTTCTTCATCCTTGTCTGCAACACCAATTTTCTCCGGTCTCACTCAATGCCTCGACTATGTTGATGTGGATCCTGGGGAGACCTATGTCCACAAGCAGGATGCTGTGTCGATAGTCAACTTAGCCGAGTGGTCGTTGGATATATTGCATCATACTACTGTTCAAAAACCGCTACAAATTATCCCATCCAGCTCCATCTCCAATAGCCGGCATGATCGAAGAGTGGAAGTAATCCAGGAGATCCCCTCCCCATCATCTTCCAAATCCCATGAATCACCCCTGACCAACTCCCACAGTGGTGCGCCGCAAACCCGCACATAGACGCCTCACGCACCCCCAACGGCGCGGCCATTCAAGCCGCGATCACGGAGCTCGAAGAGCGCGAGCTCCGCCCCTTCTACGAGCCGGGCAACCTGCTAGTGCGCGAGTTCTACGCCAACCTGCCGCTCCCCTGGACCGTGACGCCCGGCCAGGAAGCCTTCGAGAAGGACTCCTTCTACAAGTGCGTGTGGGATCCCACCGGGGCTTTTACGGGCGAGGGTCGCGAGATCGTCAAGCGCTCCCCCTTTGTTGAGGGGCGCAGCCTGTCTCTTGACCATCTGAGGAAGATGTGGTTGGGCGCTAGTCCTGTGGTTAGGTGGCGCGAGGCTAACCGGGAGAAGGTCGATACGGAGGAGGATGTGGTTGTGCGTATGCAGGAGGTGGTGAAGAGGCTTTCGAAGGAGGCTGGGGTCGAGGAGGGGAAGGAGTTGTTGTTTGGTGGCACGGGGGGCGTGCTGTTGATGGTGAAGAAGAAGTAGGTGGGTTCTTCGGGATGTACTGTGTTAGGATGGGGGTAGAGATGTGATAGGTTGGATAGATATGCAAGAACCTACATCATGGGTGCAGCGATATTGAAGAATGAGAATGTGCCTTTAAGTGAATTTACGGTCTTGCCGTAGAATAGGCGCAGACCGCCTCATGATAACAGTTCTTTCCTATCAACAAATGGCAAGGCCGTGATGTCATTTCAGGTGCATCTATGTTTCCTACAATTTCTGTACCCAAGAGACACTTACTTCTCTATCCCAGAACGATCATAATCCACCTCACAATACCCATCCCCTTCATCCCCCGCAAAAGCCTCACCCCCTCTTTCCCCAAACCCCCCAAACCGCATTTCCACCTCCCCGAAATAATTCACCTCGCCCTTCCCTTCGAACCCCAGCCCCTGGAACAGCGCTATGCTCCCCTCGTTGCCCGCCTTGACGCGCACGACTAGTTCTCTAATCTCTGCCCTTTCCTTTTCCTTTTCTTTTTCCTTTTCCTTTTGTTCGTTTTCTTCCTCTTGTCCTATACCTTGTTCATGATCCTGTTCCCTTTCCCCCCCAGTTTCCGTCTCCATCCCGGACCCAAGCCCAGGAGGCCCACAGCAAGCCGCCGCCGCCGCCGTCGTCGAAGCGGCATAATACTCCTCCACCAGCGCCCTACGATGCAAAACTACGTACCTCAACAGCGCCCTCACAGCCGCACGCCCGTGCCCACGCCGCCGGTCCAGCGGCGCGGCAATCATGATGTCGATCTCGGCGACGAGGTCGTCGTTCGACTTGGCCCTTCCCTGCCTTGCGTGGTGAGCTATTACAGCGGTGTGGTCAGCACCCTCGGCGGCGCACGATGAGGAGGAGAAGGTGTCGTCTGAGTCCGAGTCCGGGTCATCGCACAATGTCAGGAACAAATTCACGTCGCCCAGCATGCGGGCGGATGCGTCGTCGTGGCCTGCACGGACGGCACCATCACCACGATCACCACCACTGCCAGTGCTGCTATCCCCCTTCCTTTGGCCATCCGACCCCGCAGACTCGGCTGTGGTCTCAGAGGACGAAGACAGCAGCGGTTTGCAAACAATAAAGGTCAGTCTATCGCGGGCCTGGCGCCAGGAACCCTGGTTCTCGTGTTCTTCGGCCAGGGTGAGGCGTTCTGAGGCGGTGGCTTCGCGGATGGCCTGGTTGGGGTTGCGAGGGAGGGGTCAGCGGCGTGATACCGCCATACATATATTGTGCAAAACGACGGAATAGGGAGGAGGAGGAGGAGGAGGAGGAGGAGGAGGAGGAGGAGGAAATGGGGATGGTGGTTTCTTGGAAAATGCAGGTGAACACATCTAGCCCGATAGTAACAATAATAACTCGTCCGGCTCATCATGATGAGGATAGTGCCCAGAGCGCGCAACCCCACCACCTACCTCATCCTCCATCCACGCATGGTAGCGCGGCACGTGGTGCGCCTCGTACGGGACCAGCAGCACGGAGCGCGTGGATATGACTAGGAACCGGTGAGTACGACGGCTCTGCTCCTGCAGTAGACATTGGCTTCCGCGAAATTCCGTGCGTGAGAAGGGGAGGGAAGGGGTATTGTTCTATTCACCCGTATTTTCGTTAAGTCGCATGATTTTTCTCCGTAAGTCGAACTCGTCGACAATGGACCGCTGCGGATTCAGGTTTTTTTTTTTTAGGTTTTTTTTTGGAGGGGGGAGGAAGAATTCCAGAAAAGTCTGCCTGGCTTGGAACTTTCGACGGCGTTTCTCGGAGACAACTTGATTGTTGCGTATCCGATATGAAACGGGTTTGAATTACAAGCAGCTCGCGCATTCATGCAAAGGGCGTGCTGATGCTGTAACCTACACCTACACCTCCGATCCCGGCCCGGCGAGACACCGGAACACCGTATCCGGGCCGGCGCCATGCAGCTAAACGGGCTGGCCCATCCGGGTACGCAACGTACAGTACAAGGGGTAATTATCACCAACATGCACCACAATAATCTCAATCTCAAAACCAGAGACTGACCTCTCATTGAAGCGCCAAATATTTTTTCTTTTACTGTACATCTTGTCTTCCTCATTCCCGCATCCACCCTACTCATAAAACACCCCCGTAGCCCCCCTAACATTCTCTCCATTATCTCCGCCGACCAACTGCGGGAACAAATGGCTCCACGTCACCTTACTCCTGGCATACGAGCTATCCGCATGCACAACGGCATCCCTCAGCGTCCTCCGATGCGGCAACACGGCCAGCTTGTCGAGAAAACTGCTCGCTTTCTCCGGTATGAACGGCTGCAGCAGGATCGCGCCGATCCGACACGTCTCGGCCGTCACATACAAGCTATGATGCAAAGGCTCCATTTTGCCATCCCTGACCAACGTCCACGGCTCGGCGCGGTTGAGGAAGCCGTTGACGCCGAGCAGCTCCTGCATGATTGCCTTGAGGGCGCGGCCGGGCTGCATATCGTCCATGTGTTTTGCGACGGTGTTGGGGAGTTCCTGGAGCCGGGCGAAGATCTCACGGATATCGTTGGTAAGGTCGACGTATTCTGCAGGGAGGACGGTGAGACCTTGGGCGTGAGCTTTCTCGATGGAGTGGGCTATTTCGTAAGCCTTGCTTTGGCAGGTGCGGTTGAGCAGGTTGCCGAGGTTCTGCAGCTGGTTCTTGTAGGCGATAGAGATGAGGCTGTTGGAGTAATGGGCGTCGTTTGTCATGGGTCCGTTCCGGATCAGGAAATATCGCATTGCGTCTACGCCCCACCGATCTAGGGCGAAGAAGGGATTCACAGCGTTACTGTCGGATTTGGACATCTTGCGGTCCCCCATCAGCCAGTGTCCGTGGGCCAAGAGGCGCTTGGGCAGTGGGAGTCCGAGGGCCATGAGAAGCGCTGGCCAGTAGATGCCGTGAAATCGTGTGATATCTTTGCCGATGACGTGGACGTCGGCAGGCCATCGTCGGGCTTTGTCTCCCACGTCCCATTTGGGGTAGCCGGTGGCGGTCAGATAATTGACGAGGGCATCGACCCAGACGTAGATGGTCTGACTTGGATCGTCGGGTACGGGGATGCCCCAACTCAGACGGCTGGCGGGGCGGGAGATGGAGAGGTCTTCCAAGTTGTAGAGGACCCATTCTTTCACCTCGGCCATACGAGGCTCGGGAACGATCCAAGTGGGATTGTCTTCGTAGAACTGGAGCAAGCGCATCTTGAGATGTTTCAATCGAAAGTGGTAGTTTTTCTCCTCTACCCATTCGCAAATTTTGCCCGTCTCCCGCGACACCACGCACGGCTTTCCCGTGATCTCGTCTACCGTCTTCATGAGCATGTTCTCAGGGTAGAACGTCTCATCGCTCACGCTGTACCATCCAGCCTTGTTGGTCTCGTAGATCCAGTTATCGCGACGCAGCAGGCGCCAGACCTGCTGGACGGCTTCGACATGATCGGCATCCGTCGTGCGGATGAAGCGGCCGTAACTGATGTTGGCTTGTGTGGCTAGTTTCTCGAAGGACTCGGCGTTGGCGTCGCATAGCACTTTGGGCTGGATATCCGTCGCTTCCGCCGCGCGCTGCACTTTCATGCCATACTCGTCCGTTCCGGTGCAGAGGAAGGAGGGGTGCTCCGGGTTCTTGAAGGCTTGCCAGCGTTTGAGGACGTCGGCCAGGACCATGGAGTAGAGATGGCCAACGTGGGGTTCTTTGAAGAACAAATTATCAAATCATCAGCGCCCCTCATCCTTCTTTTTATTTTGTTTTCTATGGCCCGTTCCGACGCATTTGCGTTTTTGCTTACCAGCATTAACATAAAATATGGGCGTCGTCACATAATATGGCTTCGGGACAGGCGACCAGTTGGTCAGGTTCCTCCTTTGAGGGGCATGGCGCGGCTGGCCATGAGACCTGCTGAGCGCATGGTGCCGACAGGATGCACAGACCCAGGAACCTCGACTATGCGAATTGGTCAAGATGCTCGAGCTGTGTCGTGGTAGCCTCCAGCCAGAGAGTGTGGCGGAGGAGCGCATCGCGGGTGTGTCGCATTGGGCGCAAAATTACCGGCATGCGAGTGGGTGATTAGTGCGCGATCAAATGGAAGCTCTCACCAAATTTTCGTGCCCTGGTTGGCGGTACGGAGCTCTAGGGTCTCTACGGCATCGTCAGACTCAATTGCTTGGGATACTGTGTATTCGTTGCAGAGCTCTTTAGTGGCGCTCGACCAATGAAATGACTCCAATGTCCGCCCGCACGGGAGCAAGTCGCGGAAATTTTGTGCGTGCTCTGCCAATTGCTGTGGATGCAGGCATGCGGTAGGTAACTGCACCCCGGTCATACATCGCCCAAAGCGGCTTAGGTCGCGCACCTCGAGTAAAAACCAACAAGTGTTGGTGTGTTGGCTGTCCACCCGGAGCTCCATAATACCCGACAATCCAATCCCCCGGTAGTCGCGGCTCGCGGGTCACGACACCTTCAACCATGTGGCACTGTGCCGAGATCGGGACTGATCGGGAAGGGGGAAGAGCCAACGGCAATTTGAAAGCCTGCGAGGCATGGATCCAATAGGAAACCCAGACAGCCCTTGTTGATCCCACCACGAACCCCAAGGTGCATTCTCCTCGTGCGAACACCATGAGCTAAAGACATGCAGTCTGTCGGAAATGATCGGGTATCGCGCCGCGGTTGGACTGAAAGAAGCTGTGGAGCCCTCTGTCCTCATTCCCGCGACGTCATGAGGACCTCGGAATAGGCATCCAAAGCTATCCACTCGGCTATCCACTTTAGGTTTCCTGAACACCCCATACTAGTACATGATAACGTCGCGTAACCTTACCCCCTTTTTCTTTTTATTTTTTAGCCGGTGTGACCTGCCGTGATTCAGGCACAGACACAACAAGCACAATATTGCAAAACATCAGCATCGGTTTCGCACAGGCTTTGTTGCACATGTCTATCCACCTCCTCATACCGTGACTACTTGACTTATTTCAGACGGGAACTGCGTCTTCTTGTTCGTCTTTCTTACTCCAGAAACAACAACATCCAGTAAAGTAAAAGAAACCGCCAGACATGTCGAACGGCCGTATAGTGGTGGATCGGCTCGATGTCAAGGTGGCCAATGGATCGCCCATCGAGGCCTCGCCTATTTCGCCCTCGGGCCGTAAAGCGTCGAGTCCCATGATGCCACCGTTTATGGTGTCGGCGCCCGGCAAAGTGATTGTTTTTGGAGAGCACGCGGTGGTGTACGGCAAGGTGAGCAGTTCATTACCCGGAAGACTCCCGGAAGATCCCCGGTATCTGGCTTATTTACTGACAGGATATGGAATTGCTGTATGCCTAGGCAGCTGTTGCAGCGTCTATTTCTTTACGATCATATCTTCACGTTACCGCCCTCTCGAAATCGAAGCGAACGGTGACCATGACATTTCCCGACATCGATTTAAATCACACGTGGAATATCGATGATCTACCATGGCAAACCTTCTCACAACCGGCCAAAAAGAAGTACTACTACGATCTAGTCACGACTCTGGACCCCGATCTAATAGCGGCTCTCCAGCCGCATCTCGCCAACGTATCACTCATACAGTCGGACGCAGAGCGCAAGACCCACCAAAACGCAGCATTAGCATTCTTATACCTGTTCTGCTCTCTGGGGTCGCAGAAATTCCCCGGCGCCATATATACACTCCGCTCCCTGATCCCGCTTGGCGCAGGTCTCGGAAGCAGTGCCTCTATCGCCGTGTGCGTAGCTACAGCCCTACTCCTACAAATACGGACATTATCCGGCCCACACCCAGACCAGCCGCCGGACGAAGCCAGACTCCAGGTCGAGCGCATCAACCGCTGGGCCTTCGTCCACGAGATGTGCATCCATGGGAATCCTTCCGGTGTCGACAATACAGTTGCTACGCAGGGCAAAGCCGTGCTGTTCCAGCGCACCGATTACCAGAAACCCCCCAGGGTGACGCCGCTCTGGGATTTCCCCGAGCTACCCTTGTTGCTCGTCAACACGCGCCAGGCCAAATCTACCGCGCACGAAGTCGCCAAGGTCGCGATGCTGCGGAATGTCCATCCTAAGCTGGTGGGGACCATTCTAGACGCTGTTGACAAGACCACAACGAGTGCGCTTGACTTGATTTCCCGCGACGAGTTCGACAACCAGGACGTCGAGAGCCTACGCCGCGTCGGCGAGCTCATGACCATCAACCACGGACTCCTGGTGTCGCTGGGGGTGTCGCATCCGCGGCTGGAGCGGATACGCGAGTTGGTGGATCACGAAGCCATTGGGTGGACCAAGCTGACGGGGGCCGGTGGCGGAGGTTGTAGCATCACACTGCTGAACCCGGACGCGTCCAAGGAGAAAGTGGCGCACATGGGGACTAGACTACAGAAAGAGGGATATCAACAATTCGAAACTACCCTAGGCGGGGACGGGGTTGGCGTGCTGTGGCCGGCGGTGCTCAAGAACGGACTGGATGAGGATGAGCAGGGTGGTATGGAAATTGATGTGGAAAACTTCCTCAGCGCGCCAGGGAACGAGGGCATTGAGAAGCTAGTTGGGGTGCACAGCGGTGGGGCCGAGAGGGAAGGATGGAAGTTTTGGCGCGTCGAGAGCTGACCAGGGGCGTAGGGGCGGCGGTTGTTGTGCAAAAAAATGGTACTGCTGTACTGTAAGTCGGGGGGTGCTTTTCTCCAAGGGGGAGGTGAAGGTGCTGTAAGTACCGGTTGGTGACGTTGGGGAGCTAAGTTTCGTGTGCTGTTAGTTACCGTTGATCGCCAAAAAAAAAAAAAAAAAAAAAAAAAAAAAGTGAGCTCTGCTTCCCTTCTTTCCTGTACGATTTAAAATGGCCCTTAAAAATAGTGTATAGATCTTTGTAGTTAATCCAATTTAGGCAAGCTCACTCAACGTTGCGCCTGCCTGTTCTACATGCTCCACCAAATTTATTACGAGTTTTCTCATTGTCGTACTTGTTCTTAGAGACATATTCTTCACATCTGAGTACCTCTTTGACCGAGCAAACCCTCCCATTCTCACATTGGAGAGCTGCCCCGCAACCCCCACCATCCGCCATCTCCATCGCATCTGCAGCTCCAACACCCACACGCACGACCCTGCTGTCTGCTGCTAGACGGTCCCCCCTGGTCCTCGCATTGCAAAACTCACCCCATCCAATAACCACTCCCGGACACACACATCGAGGGTATGCCGCCCAAGAAATCAGGGGGCCCCTCCAAGGCCACCAAACCGAAAGAACCTGCTGAACGTAAGTAAGCCAGCGTCGGATTTTCCGTCTCTCTCTTTCGGCTATATGTCGAGGATGGCGACATTCCCAGAATTAACTGACACATCCCCATAAAACCAGCGCCTAAAAAACGCGACCAGCAAACCCTTCACGAAATCACCACGCGCGCCTGGACCGCCAGCCACCCCTTCGCAGCGCAGATCCGGGAGGGCGGGGTGCGCAGTCTCGCGGCGGCGGACCAGGCGGTGCACAGCGCGCACCGCACGGCGCGCGACCCGAAGCGGCTGGAGCCGCTGTCGAAGAAGGCGACCAAGGAGCTGTGGAAGACGGTCAGCGAGGCCGGCCACCCGGTCGCCAAGCCGTGGGACCGCGACGAGTTTGCCGGGCCGCCGCCGCCCGGTTGCTGGGCGAAGGACAAGGCGGGCCGCTCGACCGCCGACCTCCCCCTCGCTAAGCATAGGGAGTGGCTCGACTCGTGCGCCGAGCTGTTCTTGCTCGACGCTGAGAGTCGCGAGTTTCGCAGGAAGAGAGCGCTCAAGTATCGGGAGTGGAGGGATAGTGTGGAGGAGAGGAGCTTGCGCGTCGTCGACGTGGTCGCAGGTTTAGACACAGATACGGCAACGGAAGCAGAGACGGGGGCAGAGGCGGTGGCAGAGGAAGACAACGAGGGGGAGACGAAACCGGACGGCGGCGGCAACTTTACGCCGTTTTTGTATGAGACTAGCGCTGTGGCGGAGGAGAAGGAGAGAAGGAACAAGATAGCGGCATTTCAGGACGCGTTGCATGGGACGAAGATGGGGATGCTCGCGCAGGATCCCGAGTGGGATGATGTGGTGCCTATCCCACAGGACGAGCCGGAGGGGGCGCTGGCTTCGATTGCCTACCCGGATGATTATGCTGAAGGTAGAGTTTTTTGAGTTTTTGAGTTTTTTTTTTCTTCTTATCCATCATTTTGACCCTGACCCTAACACTAACCCTAACCCTATATACACTCACAGCCATGTCCTACCTCCGCGCCGTCATGGCCGCCGAAGAATATTCGACACGCTGCCTCAACCTCACCAGCCAGATCATCTCCATGAACCCCGCGCATTACACCGTCTGGCTTTACCGCTTCGACATCCTCAAACATCTTTCTCTCCCCTTGAAGGACGAGCTCGCCTGGCTCAGCGAAATCGCCCTCGACTTCCAGAAAAACTACCAAATCTGGCACCACCGCCAGCTCCTCCTCGACGAGCTCTACCCCACCGTCTCCCAAGACGACGCCCTCGTCCGCTCCCTCGCCATCTCGGAACGCCGCTTTCTCGAGACCATGTTCGCCGAGGACGCCAAGAACTACCACGTATGGAGCTATCGCCAGTACCTAGTGCGCAAGCTCGCCATGTGGCCGTCCCAGGACCCGGAGGAATTACCCAGTATTGCGAACATGGTCGACGACGATGTGAGGAACAATTCCGCCTGGTCCCATCGCTTCTTCCTCGTCTTTTCCGACCCGGAATACGCGAGTCCGGATTCCGCCGCTACCGCACACGACCCGAATGTCCCCGCCGATATCGTTGATCGCGAGATCGACTACGCGAAGGCCCAGATCGCCCGTGCGCCGCAGAACCAGAGCCCCTGGAACTACCTCCGCGGCGTCCTCGTGAAGGGAGGGCGGCCGCTGGCCGAGGTCCGCGAGTTCGCTGAGTCTCATGTCGAGGATCTGGGGGGCGAGGCCGAGACCGTGAGGAGCTCGCATGCGCTGGATCTACTGGCCGATGTGTATGCCGAGGTGGGGGAAAGGGAGAGGGCGGAGCTGTGTTTGAAGAGGTTGGCCGAGAAGTGGGATCGGATTCGGGCAGGGTATTGGACGTGGAGGGCTGGGCTGTTGGGGCAGAACTGATCATCGGTTCGGACATGGTATGTGGCGTAGTAGAAAAAGCGCATGTGAATATCTGAGGTTACCTATCTAAATTTCGCAAAATCATGATAGTCACGTTGATACAATACGTGTCATGACTAGCCACTAGATCAATGTGTCCTACCCACCCTGTTTAAGACCTGCTCGGGGGTAGTCGCGCGCCAGCGTGAGACCCATGGAGATTCCAATGAAACAATATATGTGGGGTCCCTTACCCCGCTGTCATTTGATGTCATCTTGGGTCAATTTCTAGCTGACAGACCAAGCGGCCTTTCCAGTCTTTATCCAACAAGATTCGGACGCGTCACGATTATTGGGGGTACTGGTACACCGTACTTATATACCCATCCCCCGTTCTCCAACATAACAATCAACCAATCAACCAACCAATCAAATCCCACCCACCCTCAAACAACAACAACAACAACAACAACAACAACAACAACAACACAAAAAGAAAAAGAAAATGCCCCCACGCATCCCCCAACCGACCGACTTCGCCCCCCTCCAACCGCACCTTCACACAACCCTCATCTACCCCCCGGTCCCCGAACTCACGACCTCGATCCTGCTCCTCTTCCACGGGCTCGGCGACTCCGAAGCGAGCTTCGCCGCCTTCGCCCGCGCCCTCCGCCTGCCCCACGTCCTCGCCATCGCCGTCCGCGGCGTCGCCGCCATCTCGCCCCTGCTGCTCGGCGACGGCGATGGCGATGGCGATGGCGAGCCCGGCTTTCACTGGGGCGACGATATCCTGCCTAAAGGCGAGGGCCTCGATCCCGACCCCGGGTTCGGCCGCGCCCAGCACCTGGTGCTGCGCAGGCTCGTCGACGAGGTCCTGCTCGCGCGCTGCGGCTGGGACCTCGCCGATGTGCTGCTCTTCGGCTTCGGGCAGGGCGGGTCGCTGGCCCTGGGGCTGGCGTCGCGGCTGCGCGAGCGGCGGCCTGGGACGGCGGAGGCCGGGGATGCGCGGTTCAAGGGCGTGGTCACGGTCGGCGGGCCGCTGCCAGACAGCATGGTGCCGAGCGCGGCGGCGGTCCGCGGGCGCAAGGCGGGCACGCCGGTGTTGGCGTGCCATGGGCGGGACAGCGAGCTGCTGGATGAGGGGGCGGTGGAGGGGCTGCGGGAGCAGTTTGGGAGGGTGGACGAGGTGGTGTGGGAGAGGGGCGGAGATGGGATGCCGAGGGATAGGGAGGAGATGAGGTCGGTGATGAGATTTTTGGGGGAGAGGTTGGGGGAGGGGGGTTTTTGAAAAGATTAGGGAGACGGGGA
>JAOYMO020046592.1:0-11904 GCA_025802455.2 Iodosphaeria phyllophila
CGCCTTCCGTCTCCCGAAGCGATTCTAAGTCTTCGCTGGTCACGGTCGTCGTGTTGAAGCGCTTCGACCAGATGGAGATTGGGGAGGGAGGCGGCAGCATGTCGAAGATCCAGACAGAGCCCGCGCTGGCGGACCACATGTTGCAGAGGATGGGCTGGTTTTCGCAGTTAACGAGCGCGGTGTGCGGAGCCAATGACATTAGGGCGAATTTGGCCGCGGTCTGGTTGAAGGCTTTTTCTAAGCGGTCGCAATGTCCTGTTCCAACACATTCGCGGTTAGCAAGAAAAACGACGAGGGCCATAACATGCGTAAAGAACAGCTAGCTTCTCCGTTCAACATACCATAACAAGTCTTATTCCCTCCCGTAACCAAAACCCACACCTCCTCTGGTGTCGCCGCCCCGCTCCCCGTCTCCTTGACATGTCCGTACAGCACATCGTGCCAGTTGTCCTTGGTCAGCACATCCATTTTCATCGCTCCAGCTTTGGCCTCGGCCGCCGCCACGGGATCGTGCTTGCTCGGCTCTGGAATGTAGGTCATGAATTTGTCTAGGTAGTTCTGGAACTGTGCTACATATTGCTGCGTCCCCTCCGGTGCTTGCTGTTGGAACGAAGCTTCAGCAACTGCCAGGGAGGGCAGGCTAGCGCTGCTGAGGAGCAGTACTGCGGCTGTGACGAGCATTGTGGAAGACGGGGGGAAACTGAACAATGGGATTGTGGGATGGTGTAAAGAATTATGGTAAAACGGGCGTCTGTCGCTCTCGGGACAGTGTTCCGGCTAGATGACGCTGGCCTCACGAAGATTGGAAGGCGTCCCGTAAGCAAGCTTAACCCCTGCTACTTCGAACACTCACGGGTCAAGGTTTTCAAGAAGACAGAGCTGAAGTTCCTTGAAGCTTGGTGAGAAGACTCTACTGTAATCTGAGCACGGTGAGAATCACCGTCAGCTGCGTGGTCAGGCCAGATCACGAAAAGTTGCCTATCGAGTTATCGGGTACGGTGTGCATCTGGTCGCCAGGGTGCAAACACTGCCATCCCGAGGCCGGACCTCGATAGGTTATCGCGCTGGTGGTTGCATGCGTCAGCTCGCGGAAACTCGGCCCGGCGCGGATGCGTAGGGCTCGGAGTTATCAATGGTCTTGTAGGGCATAACCCCGTTATCCAACCGTAACCTTAACCCCACACTATCCAGATCACTAACCTCAACACTGTTGAATGGCTGGAAATCTTACTCAACGATATAGATCACCAGTAAGACAGCGTACTCGATAGCGAAACACCCGATAATGGTGCAGATAGCTAGACAATGCAGCTGCATGGTCAGAGAAAAGCTACCAAATTCATCGAATCCACCAACAGATGAGTAGCTCAACTACCACAATACTAGAGCCACGAGCCACGAGCCACGGGTCGTCTGCATTGGAAGTTCAACATCTTTCTTCTCATAGCGGGGCATACGAACCAGAGGCTGTTAACATCTCTTGAATTGTTTTTCTGCGACAAGGCATCATTAACTGTCATGAGGAATTCAAATTGTGACACGAAAGCCATAAAGCTTACTCGCTAGAGAGTTGGTTTTAGACCTGGCGAGTAGATACATATAGATTTGATGAAAATCAGGTGTCTGGGTGTTTTGGTTGCTGAGTTACCTGTTGTTACAAGCGGTGGGTTTTGAAAGCATTTTCTGACCATGAGGCTCCGGCGTCTGGCCGTCTAACAGCGTTAATTCTAGCCATTGATGGAATCTCGTTTTTATCATTGAGGTTGCCTTACAAGACTGTTTATTCACCCACCCTAGCACCCTCTAGCGATAACCACCAGACCTTGAAGCAGCGTCTGGCTAGTAGGAGGAGTGACCAATCAGACACCGCTTCGAGGCCTGGTGGGTATATGTTGATGTAGAAATTGATCTTGCTCCGCACCATATTTATTACCAGTCATGTTGTCTTGCCGGTATGTGATGCTACGTCTTGGAAAGCGTGAAAAGAGAGCAGTATTGGACTGCTCGCTAGATCTAATATCGACTGTCTGGCCTTCGTCCTTTGGTCCTCCGTTAGACCTGACGAGCAAATGAATTCGACATACTAGCAACCAGAACGTGACCGGCTAGTGCAGGATCCGTTTCCTCGATCTTGTCGTGCTCGTCTCCTGAGAGCGCTGCTGGAAAGTTGTTCCACTCTATGAATATCCCGTCTGAAGATACGCCTCGACGGGGAAATGAAGGAATTCAGGGGTTGCATCCAGTGCTTCAAGTTGATTCTCTAGAGAGCCCTTTCCATGATCGATACTCGTTCCCTTGACATCCACCCTCAATGATGATGGCCATGTCCAAGTAAGCAAGGCACAATTTAATAAACAAAAGATGTGCATGCATCTGCATATCCGAGAATTCTGCCGAGAACGCCGACGCGTGAACCTGGCCGCATTCTTTAATATGCCCTGTTTGACGTGCCGCTGCCGCACATTCACTATGGAATGCCCGATTTAAGTTTTCATGCTTGACGGTAGCAGGAGCGTAAGTTTCAGGCGTCGAAAAAGATCTACACACATACACCAAGAATAATTCAAGGACGTTTCGAATTGGTAGTGTCAAATATCTTGGGCCGCAACAGGAGGACCTGCAATGCCAACATCTGATAGCGCCGGACTTGCCCATCAACCCTTGAAATTGACAGTCTTGATATCAAACGCAACCAAGTAGCAAAGCGAGTTCACAGGAAAGGGCCCCCAATGCGCCTGGCGGTCTCCTCTCCCACCCACGGCGGTGACCCTCCAGTAGACCTACCGGCACCGAAGAATACTACCGAGAAGCAGTGTTGTCGAAACGAAGCTGCCGGCCGATCTCCCGTGAAGAGGTTGCCGAGGCCTGTGTCTTACCTTGGCATACCCGGATGGGATGAGTTCTCAAATAGAGCAGGTGTTCGTGCGGCTCTACGGATCGGAGTTCGGACGGAATCTGGGTATGCGATTTACCGCAACTTTGCAATAAAGAAGATCCTTTCAGCCTCGATTTTCCACTACAATTGAAGATCTGGAATTCTCTATGGTTGGGTTGATGACGCTGTTTTGGCGCGATTTGCGTCCTTTCTCACGCTGTATTTCTCTCACAGCTGGAGATTGAGGACTTTTTGCGACCTGCTCCACTCCGCCTCCCCGCTGCAGGCTCGGCACCTGCATGCATAGCGGATACTCTCGCTTGGCACCATCTCAGCTTGACCATTTGACAGGTACATACTGAACCGTGCTTACAGGTGTATTTCTTAACACCCTGCTTGTACAGTACCCGTGGGGATGGGATAATGATTGCACCTGTACTTTGTACACAGAACCCACTAGCATGCTTGAGACCATAAGCTTCCACGCCAGGCACAAATATCTTCAAGCGAAAACGCTGTAGCCACTGTAGACAGCGACACTTGCCGAAAACTTGCGCCGCGCATCAGTTTTTTGCGCATGCGAAACACCCACAAACGCGACAGAAAATAGAGAGAAGTAGGTTTGCGCCACATTTAAAGCCCTACCGGCCACCACTCAATGCCTGTTGCGTTTTCGAGGGGTCCGTCGCGTGTGGATTGGAGAGCCTCAGAGCGCGACGGAATACCGTTAGTCTGCCGTACTCTACCCGCCCATTTCATGATGTCATCTCTCCCCTCCAATCGCATGGATGAGAAGAGTGAAAAAGGCGTTCTCTGACAATACTGTATGCCGCGAGAATGTCCATCTCATAGATTTCTTACATGATGGAAGGAGGTGGGGATAAGAAACTGGAAAATTGTGGCGCAGTAAGGGTTCACAATCTAAAACAATGATCATTCTGGGTCGATCATCAGATGTACCCCACTACCAGTCCACGAGGCGAATATACTTCCCTTGGTTGCGGGTCCTTCCCAAATTAGCACAGGGCAGAACACAGGGCTTTCCCCCATCCTATCCCCATCTGATCTTTTGTGGTCACGATTGACGGTCGTCCACCCACCCCAAACCTCGCAAGTCAGGCCTTCGCATGCTCCCAAATGGGTAATAAACAAAGATGACACATTCTGGGATCTTCCGAGTTGAAATAGAGGTTGAAGGCAACCTCGCATTATGCATGCCTATGTTTTGGCTTTTTTCCTCCTGCTGAATCGAGGTGCGTTGTGTGACGATATGGGATTGTCATGCTCACTATATGTATCTGATGTGTCGCTCTTCGCTTTTTGTCCGCGCGTTTTGATGTACTTGGATTACCGATATCATACATATCTCGTTTCTTGCTTAGCAAATTTGTCACTCTTTTTCGAATTTGATCATGTATTTACCAGCTAGTATAATCCCGCCAACTCTCCTTTTCTTTCTTATAGCGGCCCTTGCCCAGCAATACCCTACGCTCCCACGATCCTACTCAGACTCGAGAAATCTAGCCCCTAATATCTTTCCCCGCGCTCTTCCCGATAGCCCCAATGGCACTTATGCGCCCGCCGAGGTGACATGTCCCTCGTCTCGCCCCGCGATCCGGAGTGCCGGCTCTGGCCTATCGCCAGAGGAAACGGCATGGCTCGGCAAACGAAGGCCTGTTGCCATCGCCGCCATGAAGGACTTTTTGGCCAGGTCGAACATTACGGGATTTGACGTGAGCGCATATTTTACGAAGAATGAGAAAGATTTAAAAGCGATGCCGAATATTGGGTTGGCTTTCTCGGGGGGCGGTTACCGGGCTCTGATGAATGGGTTAGCAGATTTCGCCACCTATCGATCAAGATTTCATGGCAAGAGGTACTGATAATGGATAAAGGGCCGGGTTTATCGCAGCGGCCGACTCTCGAGTTCCTGGGTCCATGAATGCTAGCGGTTTGGGCGGTCTTTTGCAATCTAGCACGTACATCGCGGGTCTCTCAGGTGGTAGCTGGCTCGTGGGCTCCATATACGCGAACAACTTCTCGGACGTACAGACGCTCCGGGATAGCAATGTGAAAGATGCAGATTCAGATGTGTGGGATTTTGCCCAGAGTATCGTCAACGGGCCAAAGAAGATCGGTGTCTCCATCTGGAACTCAGCTAAATATTGGGGAAAGGTGCACGAAACCGTAAAACTCAAGTCCGACGCCGGTTTCGACACCTCCATCACGGATTACTGGGGTCGGGCGCTGTCCTATCAGCTTATTGGCGATAGCGATGGCGGACCTGCGTACACCTTCTCGTCCATCGCGCTGAACCAAGGTTTCGCGGATGGCAAGCAGCCTATGCCTGTCGTCGTGGCGGACGAGCGAGGAGGACGCCATGACGTTAATCTGACAACCGCCGTGCTTGAATTCAATCCTTGGGAAATGGGGACGTTCGACCCGAACATCTACGGGTTCGCGCCACTTCGGTACCTGGGCTCTAATTTCACTAATGGCAAGGTTCCGACCAACGGGTCTTGTGTGACTGGGTTTGACCAAATTGGCTACATCTTGGGAACGTCGAGCTCCCTATTCAACGCTCCTTTGCTGAGCTCGTTCGGCTCTTCCTCACTCGTCAGGAACGCCCTGCGGGAGATTGTGAAGCACCTCGGTGATGGCAACGAGGATGTAGCCCAGTACGGCCCGAACCCCTTTCGAGACTGGAATCCCACAGGCATGAACGGAGTCGTCGCTCAATCCCCCGAACTGACACTTGCCGACGGCGGAGAGAACATGGAGAACATACCCCTACAGCCACTGATCCACCCCGAGCGGGGCCTAGATGTGATCTTCGCCGTCGACAGCTCAGCCGATACCGATTATCACTACCCGAACGGAACCGCTCTGAGGGCCACGTATGAACGCTCTAAGATATCTAGTGTTGCAAACGGGACGCAGTTCCCCGCCGTTCCAGACGCTAAGACCTTCGTTGATCTGGGCCTCAACACCAGACCGGCGTTCTTCGGCTGCGATGTGAAGAAATTCACCACCAACAACAGTTCTACAACCAAAAGCACCGAGACTTCCTGCAACACCGTCCCGCCGCTCATCGTTTACGTCCCTAACGCGCCCTACACTACCTTTAGCAACGTATCGACGTTCAACCTTACCTACACCAATGAACAGCGCAACGCTATCATCCAGAACGGCTTCAACGTAGCCACCATGGGCAACGGGACAGCGCCCCTGAACACGGTGCCTGGTGTAGACTCCAGCACCTGGAGGACCTGCGCCGGATGCGCGGTGATGCAGCGCGTGTGGGCGCGCAGCGGTGCGCAAGTGCCCGCGGTCTGCGAGACATGCTTTAAAGAGTTTTGCTGGAATGGCACGGTGAGCACCCAGGCAGTGGAGTCGTACGAGCCAGGGCTCAAGCTACCAGCCCAGGAGGTGTAGACGAGCGCAGCAGTGGGGAAGAGGGATGCACTGGGAGGGTCATTGGGGATTTCCCCGGCTTTAGTCTAGTGGATCGGATGCTCTAAGGGAGGTAGGATAGAGGCGGGAATCGTGGGATCTCGGTCCAGGGGATCACGGTTGGGACTTTTGATTACCGAAGGGTAATTAGTCGTCGCTTGGATTATGGACGGATTGACGCAGGATCTGGGCGACGCCTTGGGTCTCGTTTAGATATTTATGCTTTTGGGGTTGTGAGATGAAATAGTTAAGGGATGAGGAACGACAATATGGGCCTGGATCTAGGTAGATGGTAGTGGTATGTACTAATATCTACACCTTCACCATGGTCTGATGGAGCTTGGTTGGGTGCGATAGTAGAGTGAGGGACAAGAGGCGCATGATGACATGGTAGCCGCCCGCTTTTCGTCCTTGTAGACGACAGCTCGGCATCCTGTGTTGTAATTACGGACAGAAACCGGTCTGTTGATTAATTATCCCATCGAATGTGCCCACTTCCGTCTGTTTAGCCATCCGATTTAAACTCCAGAAATAACTGATCTATCCTAAGAGCTATTATAATTATACAAACATTCCTGAGTTACCCAATTGTGAAGTCTGGATAACCTGAATCTTAGTTGCGGATTTGGTCCATCTGATACAGTGCGGCCCAAGAAGGAAGGGGCACACCATCAACTCAGGTCAAGTGAACATGGAGTTTTAATCTTGTTTCTTGTTGTTCGGTAGTTATAGGAGTGATAAAGATGTTACAAAATTGTTTCGATCATCAGTCTTTCATCATGGTTAAACTACAATTACCGGTACCCGTACCAGTATCCTTGTCATCCATTCCTTCAAACAAAATCTATCCATAGCGCCCCGAACCGTGGCAATATGGAAAGTTTCTCGTGCTGCATCGTGTATCTACAGAGCAGCAACGACAGCCATTGCCCCAACCAAGAGTCCACCAGCCACGTTGGCAGCGCCGGGGATAGCGGCCGCATTGTGTGACGAGGTGGAGCTGGTCGCAACAGCCGCCTCCATCGTGGCGGCGACAGCGTCAGAACTGTCCGACTGGAAGCTAGTGGTCTCCGCTGCGGGTTCATCGCTCTCTGTGGTCATCGACATGGTGGGATCATCGTCCATCGACTCCTCGTCGCGATCCTCTTCGCGCTTTCCATGCCCCGACCGTCTGCACTCCTCCTCCGCGGCCTTTTGGGCCCTGCGGGCGTCAAACAAGTTGCAATGGGTCAGAACGCAGTGCTTGGCGTTGTGTCCGATCTCGTACCCCTTCATACATTGGCATCTGCGGTTATCGGGCTCGCATCCCGCTTTCTGGACGGCCTCTAAGATGCAAGGCACCTGATGATGGTTGTTAGCAAGGCTGTCATTTACATAGCTCCTGTGAAGCATATCAAACGAAGGACATGTGAGAGAATGGGAATAAGTGAACAAATAGCATTGAACTTACAGCACATTCAGGAACATTCGGGAATCGGCTATCGGCAGTCACGAAAACCGCGGAGATGAGGGCAATGAAGCCCATCTTACACATGAGTGGCTGCATTTTGAAGGAGTTTCGAACCTGTTATAGAAACTGGATTTCGCGTGATATCTTGACAAAACCGGACTAGAAGAACTGGAACGAAACTAATCGAGAAATTGAAGGATTTTAAATACTGAACAGGAAGGCTGCCATCAGGGAGTACAGATGTCTCCGTCCGCTTCATCTTGGAAAGCATTCTTGTTGTGGCGCCCCCGCTGCTATCATTGATCTAATGTAGTTTTCTGCCAGCTCGAAGGAAAGCTCGTGCTAAAACGAGGCACCGCGGGCCGAGACGGGAGGTCTAGAGACGCCAGGGACTTCAACATTGCACAAGTGTCGGCTCTAACTTTAGCTCTTTGTAATATTGCAACTCAGAGCGAAATAATGCTATAAAACGCTAGGATATCGAACCGGCGGGCTGTCCCTGCTGACACGCCTCCTCGCTCATGGTACTGCTTTCTTGACTCTGTATTCCAAATCTACGGGAATTCACGTCTCGCAGGGTACTCTCGTCGGTCAACAGAAGCTTTATGGAACGACTATCAAGGTTACAAGTCATGATGTATACACAGTACACAACACCACGACTTCAGGCCGGGTACCTGGACGCCATACCTGGATGTCTGCACATGATGAAGTTAGTGCTGAAAACTTCATAGGCTCTTCTGGAGTTAGCCTATGAATAGTTTAGTGTTGTGCTATACTCACATTCTTATAGGGAACACTGCAGATTGCGGTGGCGTCTGAGCCCTATTTTGAGAAACCGAATCTAGATGTTTTAATTTTGCGGTACTTATGAGAAGGCAGTCCGAGGCATCCGATCCGACTTGTATTCTGTCCACTGTTTCTCAAACTACCTGCCTACCACTTACCTACAGCGAAGCAGTTAGTGCAAGAACGCTAGAGAGCAGCTAGGTGACCCGCAGCGGGACTCCAGATAACGGTTTTGCACGTTACCGTCAATGAACATGCCTGAAATCCTGCATCAAACATGCACCTTGCTCCCGGCTAGACGACAAGCACCGCGCCAACATATGCAGCCATAAGTTTTGGAAAGGTCGAGATCGTGATCGAATACCAGCTTTGTCATCGCATCTCGATGACTTTCGTCAGCAAATTATATGAGAACAGCCAGACGTGGCACGCCTGACTGGCTTTGATACGGGGGTCTACGGTACACAGTACTCATAAATCGAGTATGTTGAGCATGGGTACTTGCGATCAGGAACCTTTTTGGTCGGGGTAGATGTGTTACTCACGACCCGTCAACTGCGATAGCTTCATGGCACAAGTTCTGACTTGGTGCTGGAATTCGATACCCCTTGTTGACGTAGCGACTTTACTCGCAAAATTTTGCGCAGACGAAGTCATCTCATGGTCAAGGAAAGATGCCACGCGCTCAGCAATAATTGCCCGGAAGTATTCACTCTCATGGCAGCCCGACAGCCCGGTGGTATGGCTCTGCGTTCTGGGAGTGTTTGGGCCTGCCCATCGATATCGCTTCTTCTTCTTCTTCACTCTTCAGGTATACAGTAATACACATACATAGCAATTAAGTTACCGCAAGACCTGGGCAAATATTCTACCGGCATATACACAAGTACAATACTGTGTCATTTTATTAATAACCCCCTGGAAGTCGGACCGAGCTGCGGCAATCCTCGCTGTCTGCCTCGTAGAGCAGCTACCGGTGCCTGTTCCTCTATAGATTATGACGTGCTAACTAGGTGTCGACCCAAACGGTTTCGGGGACGTCATCCGCGTCGCGCGGAATCGCACGGGAAAGCGAGATACTCCTAGAGATCCCGGAATGTCATCCACCCGCAAGACCCTAGTCCATCTGCAGACCTTCCACACCCTCTCTCTCATCATCATTAGCAAGGGACAGAATGATACGTTAAGTCGATCTAAACATCATTCTTAGATCGCAAAATTACCGTGTAAAACAGAAGCTCATCCCTCGAACCCTATAGTCTCGAGTCGGATGTTCTCCATCCTCGCGGGCACGGTGCGCTCGCCTGTCCTGTCAATCATGATTTTGTGGTGATTGGACGAGAATGAAGTGGGATTGAGAGACACTGTAGGGCCAGGTCAGCGATTCTTGAATCTGGTGATACTTGACACGAATAACGTGTGGTGCAGAGAGCTACCTATAGTGTACGGTAGCTCACCAGGCCCCCAAAAGACGGCTGGGAAGTGAAAGTGATGACAAAGAAATGAAAGAGGAAGCAAGCCAAAACCACGATAAACACTCACACTTGTACCCGGCCTCCAGAACCTTGACATCAATAATGCGGTCCAGGCCCTCAATGCCGACCCCCTCAAGATTATACCAGTTGCCGACGTCCGTGTTGTAGAAGTACTTATGTTCCTGAGGGCCGCGGATCTTGGCCTTGATGATCCGGCGGTGCAGACGGATGTACTTTACCCTTCTGTCCAGCGGGATGTTGCCCAGTCCGACGATCCAGTCGATGGGCTTCGCTGTGGCTGTGTTGGTTGCGTAGAGACCCACTGGAGTGGGGGGTGAGGGTTAGATTGTGGATTTTCAAAGCGAGAGATTTGGAGCCCAGGGTGATGGGGTGGAGGGGGGGGATATGGGACTCACGGCAGAACCTCATGCGAATGTCTTCTATAGCCAGAGTGCGGTTTTCGCTGCTGCTGATGCCGACTTGGCTTAGATCGTGGAACTCGGCGTCGAGGTGCTCGGGCGTGAGGGCCAGTAGTTGGCCCCCTGGTCCGCGAACTCTGGCCAAGGGTAGTGCCATGGTTTCAAAAAAGAAATAGAGCGATAAGAAAGATATTGGGTGTATGGAGTTTCTTGATGTAGCTTAGATGGGCAACAAACACACAAATCAGTTGTATCACCAGACTTGAAACTTTTTTTCAGTGCGGCGGTCCAGGGGCTCGAGGACACCGCGAATCCATGTAGGACTTTATAGATTTCGTTGTCTGCCTATGTTTTCACGTTCGGGAAACCGGTGAATTTGACACGGTTTCGTTGAATTTGTTCTTGTCACACTTTTTCTACGAATTCTACATTGAGTTTGGAATTCACCCGAGTGATAGAGCGGGTATGGGGAGGCGTGACCTGTGATTGCCTGCCTGGAAGCAATAACACGAGCGGGTCAAAACCTGTTTGCTATTTCCTGTTGTTATATGATACACGATTGAATCATAACTTACAAGTGAATCATATGGATAGAAAGGAGCACGCTTTTTGAGTGTACCTAGGCTCTACGAGTCACGATGGATGGTGGATCGTGATGGAGGCAATACGGGCACTGCCACCTATATTTGATTTCGATATTTTTGCCGGCATCACTTTATTCGCGGGAAGTACTGACTAGTGGAGATAAAACATTCCATATCAATTTCTTTGGCGATCAATCTTGATGGGAGAAATTTCGAGTAGACACGACAGCCATGCCACCCCACAAGTACGGATTTGCTCCTGATTGATCGCCAAATAAATTGGCTGTCCCCCATGAAAAAACGCTCCCGTTCGCCGTTCGGTGGATAAATATGTTGCCGGAGAAAAATATCAATGTTCCATATAGGTACCGGTATGAGGTACAGTATACATGCTGCGAACCTGTCCCAGGTGGCGAGCGTTTGACGTTCCCATGAGTGTTGGGAAGGACGAGAAAGCGCGTGAATCACGGCTGCCTGGGACTAGCGATGAAAACATGTAGTACTAGGATCGAACTAAAAGTTCATGAGGGAGGTCATTCCTGGATTGTTGCTTGGATACTTGCTCCGGGGAGTGGAGTTCAGGAGCCACCTGACATCGATTTGTTTGCCCATACTTCTGCCCGGACGAACCTTCACCCCTGAGACTCGAATTACCGTCTTTCAGGTTGGTATCGTATCAGGTAATAGTCTAGATCTCGCCCCGCCCGACAAAGAGTCCCAGCGCGTGACACTGCTTCCATGGTCTGAGACAACTTATCGCCGTCTCTCCATTGGAGGGGCGGGCCCTGGGCACGGCGTTAAAAGGTCTTGGGCGAGATAGTCTAGTGGTAAGGCGTCTCAGTCGCCCTCTAAGTAAGCG
>JAOYMO020046668.1:0-11893 GCA_025802455.2 Iodosphaeria phyllophila
CTTAAGCGCCGGCCCTTATCCTGCCGAATCTTTATTCTTCGTGCCCTCGATTCCGATTCCGAAAGATCCCGTAAAAGTTGGCGATACTTGGGCGATGGAACACACCTGGCTTTCGACCGGCGAAGGAATTCCTTTGCACTTAGAAATCGTCGGGATTTTGAAAGATATTTTGCCGTGCGCCGGCGGCCAAGTCTGCGCCGACATCGAAGTGTCGGGTGCCGTAGAAGTGCCGACACCTTCCGCGGACGTGCGCTTCGGATCGAAGCTGTGGGGCCGGATGTTGTTCGCGGTCGATAGCGGCGATATCGTGTGGAGCGAAATGCGCAGCCAAGAAGAGATGGCCGCCAAAAGTGATAAGATGAACGTGCTGTCGTGCATGGTTTCGGAGAATAAAATCGGGGTCTATAAAACCGATTTAAAATGCGATCCGGCGTTGGCGCCGGTCGCTAAAGTTCCGAAGATTTAATTTCTGAATATCTAGTCGCGCAATTCGGCCCATGTCACGCCGTCGCCGCCCGTTTCGGGGGTGCCGGCTTTCCACTTCTTAACGTACACCGAGCGCGACAAATAATTGCGCAAACCTTTTTTAAGCGTGTCGGTCCCGTGACCGTGCACGATCTTAATGCGCGCTTCTTCATTCATGACCGCGGTGTCGAGTTGGTCTTCGAGCCAGCGTAGGGCCTCTTCCAAATTTTGGCCGCGCATATCGAGCGTGCGATCTTGATCCAGGTGTGAGGTCACTTCGCCCGCGCGGCGGACGATTTCTGTGGTGGGATTGGTCGCTTGTTGCGGCGGACGCAATTGCTGCCAATGGACCATCAGGCGCATGGAATTGGATAAGATCGCGACTTCGCCTTTGCCGTTAGGCTTGCTCTGGATCACGCCGTCACGGCCGATGCTCGGCGTGAAGATCTTCGATCCGGGCGGGAAGGCCTTGGCGAATTCGTCGGGCGTATCGATGGTCACGACCGTGGCTTTCGGCGCGGTCGAAGCCTTCACGATCTCGGGCATCTCGGTCTTAATTTGCTCGAGGCGTTCGTGGCGGCGGAAGACGTCGTCCACTTTTGAATGCTCGATCATGGTTTCGATTTTCTTCTCGGCGCGTTTGACCGCTTGCTCGATCATCTTTTCTTTTTCGCGTTCGAATTTCGCGGCGAGCGCGTTGTAGCGGCTCCTCTCGGCTTTGGCTTCTTTGTTTTCGCCCTGCACTTGCTCCATCAGCTTGCGCAAATCGTCTTTGATTTTCTCAACCTCTTCGAGGCCCGAATGATATTTCTTCATCTCGGGGCTGAGGAAGGTCAGCGCGTTGTCGATGATCGCGGGATCGACGCCCACCCTGCGCGCGGTTTGCAGCGCCAGCGATTGACCGGGTACGCCCATCAAAAACATGTAGGTAGGTTTGCCGGTGCGATTGTCGTATTCGAGGCTGCCGTTCACAACGCCCGATTTTTCGTCCCAGCCCATCTTCAAAGGACCTAAGTGGGAGGTCACAACGCCAAGAGTTGATTGCGCGCGTAGGTCTGCAAAAACGAACGGGCGAGCGCGGTGCCTTCTTCGGGATCGGTCGAGCCGCAGATCTCATCGATCAGCAGAAGCGTGTGGCCGCCCTTAGACTTCGTCGCTTCATCGAGGATTTTTAAATGCGCGGCGAAAGTGGACAAATGTTGGTCGACGCTTTGTGAATCGCCCACGCCGACGTGAATCGTCGAGAAGAACGGCATCTGCGAGCCTTCGCCCGCGGCGACGAGCAATCCGCAACGTGACATCTGCGCGGCGAGGCCCACGGCCTTGAGCAAAACCGTTTTGCCGCCGGCGTTCGGTCCGCTGAGCAGCAGAATGCGGCGATCGGTACTTAAGTGAACGGAATTTGGAATGACGTCGATGTTCGCCAGTAACAACAGCGGGTGTTTCAAATCTACGAGGCGGATATCATCCTCGACGAATTTCACCGGCGAGGCGCCCATGTGCGCGGCCAATTGCCCTTGCGCAAAACGCATATCGCATTCGAGCAAAAGTTTTTGTCCCTGCTCGAAGCCCGGCATCTGCAGCAATAAATATTCACTGAGTTCGCGCAGCAGGCGATCGATTTCCTCTTCGATGTCGACTTCGATTTGTCTTAAGCGATTATTGAGCGGAACGATTTCCTTCGGCTCCATAAACACAGTTTGCTTACTTTGGCTCGAGGCGTGGATGATGCCTTCGAAGCTGTGCTGTTTGCCCGAACGAACGGGGAGGACCCAGCGGCCCTCGCGATTCGTTACGTATTTTTCTTGCAGCACGGGTTCCATCTCGTGCTGACGAATCAATTTGTCGAGCGTGTTCTGCGTTTGACGGATGGTCGAGTTCTTCTCGTTGAATAATTTGAACAGCGTTTCGCTCGCGTCGCTGCGGATATCGCCTTCCGGAGTCATGATCTGGTCGATCGCCGACAGCGGTTCGGTGGCGTCGATTAATCCTTGCGAGATTTGCTTCGCCCACGGCACGTCGATGTCTTTCAAGATTTCTTTGAGCGCCAACAACTCGAGACAGAAGTGACGGACATCGCGGAGCTCGAGTGTTTTTAAAGTTCCGGCTTTGTTCAGTCGTTGGGCCCAGATCGGAAAAAGATCGAGGCTCTCCATGAAGGGGCGGCGACCCAGCGACAAGATTTGCACGGCTTGCGCGATTTGGTCGAAGCTTTGTTCGGCTTGCTCGGCGGAACTTAGCGCATCGGTTTTGAGTAAACGGTCGCGACCGGCTTGGCTCGTCGCGAATTGCGCCAGGCGCGTGAGGATTTCGTCCCAATCTAAATTCGTCATTCGCACGTAAATTAAATCCTTTTTCGAATCGCCAGCACGACGAGCGTCAACAGCATCAGCGCCGGCAGCAGATAATAGCCCCAAGTCATGAAGATCGTCGACGGGGGATTTTTAACATAAGGCACATCGTAAGTGCCGAACCACTCTTCATGCAGGGGAGACTGTTGCAAGATTTGTCCCGAGGCCAAAACCACCGTCGAGATCCCCGTATTGGTCGAACGGACGAGCGGACGACGCACTTCGATCCCGCGCGCGAGCGTCATGTACAAATGTTGGTACGGCTCCTGCCCCTTGCCGTACCAAGAATCATTGGTCAGGTTGACGAGCACTTCGGCGTTTTTATTCGCGAGTGAGCGGGTAAACCAATCGAATAAACCTTCGTAACAAATCTGCGCGCCGATCTTCAGGCCGTCTCGCGCGGGCATGACCGTGGGGCCGGGCCCGCGACCGAAGCTCCCGATCTCGGGGAACCACTGACGAATTTTCGGAAACATCTCCGCGCCGGGCATGTATTCACCGAACGCGAGCAGCATTGTCTTGTGATAAGGCGGCACCATCCACTGACCTTTTTCGTCGAGCACGAAGAAGGAATTGGTGATCTCGCGGGTGCGCGGTAGGCGCGAATAGCCTCCCGTAATCAATTTTGTTTTCATGTTTTCGACGGCGACGCGCAATTTCGCGGGATAGCCGAAGCGCATCGATGCATCCTCGATCAATTCGGGGAAGGCGGTCTCGGGCCACACGGCGTAATCGACCTGCGGCGTTTGCAGTAATCCTTTTTGCGTCAGTCGACAAAGCGATTAATGACCGTATCGCGAAAAGCGGCGCCTTGTTCGGCTTCGAGTTTCTCTTGATTGCCGATGTTGGCTTGCACGACCAGCATCTTCAGCGCGCCATCGGGCGTGGGCAAATGACGGGAATGCCACCAACCGGCGGCGTTCAGCGCCAGAAAAATCACCGGCACGGCCAGAAAAGCGGGGAGCCATTTTTTCTCTTCGCGATTTTGTAAGAAGGCGTAAAGCCAAAGTGCATTGAAACACAAACCGATGAAGCTCAAGCCAATAAATCCCACCATGTCGGCGAGATGGAATGCGGGGAAGCCGGCCCACAGCCAAGTGTAGCCCGCGTGCCAGTCGAAGATCATCGGGAAGGTACGCTCACCGATGTTGAAGAATATCGGCAAGGCTACAACTTGCGCCGTTCGCGAGATTTTGAAAACGCGCGCAAAGCCGTACCAAACCAAACCGCTGAGCGGAACGTAAAGATTCGCGAAGGAACAATACGCCGCTTGTGCCGCGAGCGCGATGACCCACGGCAAATGCCCGAACTCATGAACGGTGTACGAAACCCAAGAGAAGCCAATCGCGGTGAGGATAAATTGCGTAATCCATCCGCTCCAAAAAATATTTTTAACCGCTTGCTTCGTCGGACCTGTCTCGGTCAGCCAATGTGTCCAAAGCGGAATCCAGCAGAAGAAAATCGCCCACGGCGGAAAGGGAATATAACTTGTGCCGACTAGTATTCCTGCTAAAATTGGGAGGAGGTAGCGTGGTTTTTTCATCAGGCCCTTGAGCCTACATGAAAGCGCGTGAAGGAGTCACTGATTATGCAGACCGAAACGCCCCAGTCCGCCGTCGAATCGTTTCGCGTGCGTTGTCCCCATTGCCGCAAACTTTATTTGGTGCAATTCGGCGACATTCACGAGACGAAACCGCGTTTCGAATGCTCGCAATGCCACGAGCGTTTTTGGCTCTCGTTGCCCGATATGGATTTGACGCAAGAAATGATCGGCTTGCCGGTCGAGATGAAACAAGCCCCGGTTCGCAAAGTCCCGGTCGCCGCCCGCGAACTCGAGCCTTGCCCGAAATGTTTCAAGACCAACGACGTCAACGCCCGCGAATGCCAACACTGCGGCGTGGTTTTATTCAAAGCCCGCGCGTTGCAAAATTTGGATTTCGACGAAGCTCTGCCGCCGCATTCTCCCGCTTTGGCCTCGACTTGGAAAAAAGTGATCGACGACTACGCGAACGCCGACTTGCACGCAGCTTTTTTGCGCACGGCCGAGGGCGAACGCCACTTACCCTACGCCGCCGCTCAATACGTGACGATGCAAAAGCTGATGCCCACCGACGAAATCACTTTAGCAAGCTTACGCGAAGTCGAAGCCTTAGCCTCGACGATGCTAGCCGAACCCGCCCCCCGCGCGAAACGCGCCTACCCACGCTTGTGGCAAGTCCCGTTATTCGGGGCCGCGTTTTTGATCTTGGTGGGATTAGCTTTACCGTCGTTCCGCCAAATCGTCGGCGTGGGCGCCGCTTTTTTATTCCTGGCCGTCGCGATTCAATTGCAGATTGGTCGTAAGCGGTAGTTTTTCTGGGCCCTCTGGAAGTCTACAATGTTTAGGTTGTAGCGATGGTTGCTTTCTTCGGTCTTTTTCTCCTCTTAAAGATTTAAATCTCTTCAAAAATCTAAGCAGACCGGCCTGGACGGCCGGACTGTAGCCCTCGCACGGACGGAAGATCCTCGAGCCAGCACGATGAGCTGGTAGCGATGGGGGTCGCGAGCTCTACCAATCCCGAGTGATAAGAGTAGCGATGCCCCTAATGCGTTCGCAACAATCCGGCACCACCACTAACGAATTTTCTAACGCGAATCACAAATTCGATTTGTTTACGACCCAAGAGTATAACAGCGAAATGCAAACTTCATTTTTTGAAAACACAACGGATGTGTTCGGTGGGTCGCTGCTGAAGAAGTCGCACGCGAAGGTGGCGCGGCCGCTCGAATCAAAACTTCCTACGCATTTGGTTTTGAAAGCGGTTAGGGGAGGGATGCGGACTTGGGAGAAGATGCGCGTTATCGACGATACATTCGAGCGCATCTGCAAGAAGTACGACGTTAAGCTTTATCGCTATTCGAACAACAACAATCATTTGCACGCTGTGATCAAAATTCCTAATCGCCGAATGTGGGCCGCTTTCATTCGCGAATTGGCGGGCGCGATCGCGGCGATTATGGGTGGCGCGTTCTGGGCCTGCCGTCCATTTACACGCATCGTGCGCGGGTGGAAAAAGGCCTTCGCAATCGTCCTTCGTTACGTCGAACTCAACGCGCTCGAAGCGGCCGAAGACATTTCGCGCGAAGAAGCACGCGCCCTACACCGAATGCGTCACAAGTTTTAAAGCGTAGCGCAAAAGCGCGGCGTTGATGCGCTCGCCGAAACCCGAGCCGATGCGCATACGCGCCAATTCTTCATCGAAGCCGCGCAAACGCAAACCGCGAAAGATCGCGCCCACGGCGCCGAATTTAGTCAGGCCCTGCAAAAGCTCGAGCGCGCGGACTAAATTTTGTTCGACGGGAGTGAAATCCGAGCCGAGCGCAAAAGGCCGCGTGTCCGCTTCATGCGCAAACGCCGCGACCCGCGCCGGAGTATTGTCGCGGCATTTTGGGCGCCAGTCGGGATGTAATTTGCCGGCTTGGACCGCGCGGGTGCGCAATTTTTCTTGAAAGGCCGAGTCCGAAATCTCGATCATGCGTTGGATGCAGACTTCGTCGGTTTGGTGGCGCAGGTCCGCGACGCCGTATTCGGTGATAACCACATCGCGTAGGTGGCGCGGGATGGTCAAGTGGCCGCTGGACCACACGATGTTCGAAGTGCGCTTGCCTCCGCTTTCGCGCGTACTGCGTAACATCAGCAGCGAGCGAGAATCGCGAAGCTCGGCCGCCATCGCCACGAAATTGTATTGCCCACCGACGCCGCTGACGACCGCGCCGTTGTCTAAGGTTTCCGAGGCGACGCCGCCCAATAACGAAACTTGCATGCAGGTGTTTAAAAAACGTGGATGTTTGCGCTGCACGCGCAAGGCGACTTCGTTCGGATCGTACAAGTCATTCACGCGCGAGACGCGGGTCATGCGCAAGCCGCGATAGTCTTCGTCGCGCAGCGAGCGCAACCAGGCGTAGAATTCGCTCGAGCCTAAATAAAAAGCCCCGTGCAAATAAGTCCGCGTGCCGCTTTTTTCGTCGATCACTTCACGCCGTAAAATGCCCGCGCGGCGCATGTGCATGTAGCCGTCGGTGACCATTTCGCTCAGACCGTACAGACCGTGTTCGAACACGCCGGATTCCAAAGAGGGCCGCGGGCGACCGGCCCATAGGTGATCCGTTACGCGTAAGAAGCGCGCGTTGTCTTGGTGGCGCATCAGCAAAGCCGCGACGACCGCGTCGGACAAGGAGCCGATGCCGATTTGCAAAGTGCCGCCGTCGCGAATCCATTGCGCGGCGTAGTGGCCGATCGCGTGATCGGCCGAGCTCATCGGCAAACGCGGAAGGCCGAATAATTTATGCGGAGGAGAATCGCACACGAAATCAAAGAAGCTCGCGTCGACTTCGGCATCGCCGCTGAGGTAAGGCAAATCGGGATGGACGACGCCGACTTTCAGCACGCGTCGACCGCTCGCCGAATACAGATCATTCAAATCTAAAGTCACGTCGGGATTGCAGCTAAGGGACAAGCGCCCGGTCGCGGGATCGCGCGCGACCATTTGCACGATCAAATTCACGCCGGCGTTGAAGACCGACTCGGCGACGTGGGTATAATTGATGCTTTGGTAATCACGTTGCAATGAAGGCGAGCGCAGCGCGGCCCCCGCGCGGAAATAAAATTCGTGCACGCGCACGTTCGGCGGCAATTTGGAGGCTTCGGCGTCGCGCGCGTATTCGAGTTCGGGATAGTCGGCTCCCCATTGACGTTCGGCAAACGGGCCGAAGAATCGCCGCGCTAAATCTTGCGGCGGATGCGGGGGATTCAAATCGAGCGCGGTGTGAATGTGCAACGCCAAAGACGGATCGGCGACCGCGCGCCGGTAAAGCCAATTCAATAAGAAGTTGGGTTTACCTAAGCCAAGCGGGGTGGCCAGGGAAATTTTTTTGCCAAGGCTTTTCAGAATCTCTTCGCCGACTTGCTCGATGGTCATGGGCGAAGCTTAAACGGCCAATGTCGGACGCGCTATCCTAAAATTTGTTCCGGCAAAATCCAAGTGACGCGCGCCCCGCGCAAAGCATTGGCGAACGAGATACGCCCGCGCATTTGTTCGACCGAGTCGCGCACGATCTGCAAACCCATGCCCGACCCGTCGCTGAATCCACTGTAGGCGTGGCCGCGCACGATGGCCTCGAGGGCGTCGGGCGCAAAACCTCCCCCGCTGTCTTCGCAAGTCACCGTCCGCAAACGCGGGTCTAGCGTCCACCGGATGCTGTGATCGCCGTCGGCTTGCGTACGAATCGCCGAAACCGAATTGGTGGTCAGATTAAAGATGACCGACACCACCAGCGACCGATCGGCGAGCAGATCCAGATCACCTTCGATCTCGACGTGAATTCCGTGCATTTTATTTTTGAACATCAAATGGCTCTCGGAAATACAATCGCGGAGGGCAAAGCGACTTTCGGGCAAGCGATCCGGCGAGGCGAGGCGGCTCAATTCGGTGATCGCGCGTTGGATTTCGCCCAAGTGCTGCTGCGAAAGCAAAAGCATCTCGCGCACGTCGGCGCGCACTTCGGGGACGTCGGCCAGGCGTTCCTCGATCTGCGAAAGATATAATTTCGGCGCGGTCAGCATGCCTTTTACGTCATGACTAACGCGCGCGGCGTGCTTGCCCATCAGCGCGAATCGCAATTCCGCGACCTCGCGATATTCTCGCGCGCGCACAAAAAAGACGTAAATCACCGCGATCATCGCCGCGAATTGCGCCGTGATGTTCGAATAGTCGGCGAGCTCGAGATGCTGATGCAATTCGGGAACGTGCGGCCAACGCGTGGCGAACCAAATCGGGTAGGCGATAAAAACGGAACTCGCGTAGATCCAAAAGAAGCGCGGCGTGTGCGGAATGCAAATGGCGAAGAGAAAAACGATTTCGAAGAGCGAGAGAATATAAAACGGCCGGTAGAGACTGCTGCCGAAAGTGTAGAGGCTAAAGATACTGACCAAAATCAGATTGTAGACCCAGCCGGTGCGACGACGGCGCCACATCCAGAGCGCGCAAGCGAAGATCCCCGCCGCGGTCCCGAGTTTAATCGCGGTCAACGCCAAACGATCGGCCTCGGCAACGAGCGACCATTCGGTCATCCAGGTTAGGCACATAAAAAAGGCCGAGAGAAAAAGCGTGACGAGTGCGCCGCGATGACGCGCGGGATTTCGGTTTAAGATTCCCACCAGTATCCGCGTCCGCGCGAGACTTTGATGCGCTCGCCGATGGGTTGGGCTTTTCTGCGTAACGAAGACAAATGCGTATCGAGGGTGTGCGTGCTGACGCGGGCTTCGCCCCAAACGCCTTTTACTAATTCTTGGCGCGAAACGCAGCGCCCGCGTTGGCCGATCAAAAATTCGACGATGCGAAATTCGATGGGCGTAAGCTTCGCGGCCTCGCCACGGAATTCGATGCGCCGACGATCGGGACGGTAAACCCATTCTTCGTTGATGCTAAACGGTAGCGGCGCCGGGCGCAGCATCGTCAGTTCAAGTCGCAATTGCGCGATGTCGAATGGTTTTTCTAAAAAGCGATTTACGCCGAGATTCAAACAAGTGATCGCGAGTTCTTTGGACGCTTGCGAGGTGATCACGACGATCGGCATTTGCGGGTAGCGCAAGCGGGCCGAGCGAATCACCCCGAGGCCCGAACCTTGGGGCAATTTTTCGTCGACGATCAAAAGATCGTAAGCGCCGCGCTCGAGTTTATTGCCCGCTTCGATTTCGGTCGTGGCGGCCTCGACGGTAAACTCCGGCGCGAGTGCGCGCGTTAAAGCATTCCCTAAGCTAAGGTCATCGTCGACGAGAAGCAGTTGCATACGAAGAGTATGTGCCAAATCGCACGTGAAGTTAAGCTCGGCCACGCATTGTACGACGCCTTGAGTGAATCTTGAGTTATTGCCCCCTAGTCGGAGAAGTCCGTTGTCCGTCCCGAAGATTCAAAATAGCTTGGACGGATGACGAAAGCCTTCAAAGTGAACGCGAAAATTCAGTGGAAATGGGCCGGCGGAATTGTGGAAGGGAAGATTAAAGAGATCTTCTTCGAGCCCACGGTGAAATTGATTAAAGGCAAGAGCATCAAGCGCAACGGCTCTCTTGAGAAGCCGGCGTACTTAGTCGAATCCGAGGCCGGCAACTTGGCGCTGAAGCTCCATACCGAATTGGAATCGCGCAAATGAATATCGCGGTCGCCGGTGCCAGCGGTTACATCGGGCGCGCGTTGATCCCGCGCTTACTCGAAAAATTTCCTGATGCGCAGATCACCGCTTTGTCTCGCAGTGCGCAAGACTCGCCCGATCCACGGGTCGAATGGAAGGCCTGCGATCTGTTTTCGTTGCGCGCGTTGGAAGAAGCGCTGCCCGCGCAAGTCGACCTCGCGTTTTACCTGGTGCATTCGATGGGACCAACGGCGCAGCTCGATCAAGGCACGTTCGCCGATTACGATTTGATCCTGGCCGATAATTTTGCGCGCGCGCTGAAGAAGCTCGGGCCCAAGCACCTCCTCTACCTGGGAGGTTTAATTCCGCCCGGCGAGGCGCTGTCTTTACATCTACAAAGTCGGCTCGAGGTCGAACAGACTTTCCGCGCGCACAATCTGCCCCTGACGGTTTTTCGGGCCGGATTAATCTTGGGCGAGAGCGGTTCGTCTTTCCAAATCCTATTGAATTTGGTCGAGCGTCTGCCGGTCATGGTTTGCCCGCGTTGGACGTTGAGTCGGACTACGCCGGTCGACCTCGAGACGGTGATCGAAACGATGGCCGACGCCGCCGCGGGCGAAGAACATATCGGAAAAGTTTACGACTTAGAAGGTTGCGCCCCGCTAACTTACATCGACATGATGCGCGAGACCGCGCGGCGCTTAGGGCTGAAGCGCAAGTTCTTTACCGTCCCGTTTTTTACGCCGACTTTGTCGCGCTTGTGGGTCAGTTTGATTACCGGCGCGCCAAAAGCTTTGGTGTATCCATTAATTGAATCTTTACGCCACGACATGCTGGCGCGAGCGGACCATCGCTATCCCAAAGAGCGACCGGCGCGTTCGTACTACGACTTACTTGATCGCGCGGTGCTGACCAAGCACCCGGGACAGAAAGTGAAGTCGTTCAGCGCGCGTCGCCGCACGGTGCGCTCGGTGCAACGTTTGCCTCTATGCCCTGGGCGCGACGCCGAATGGGTGAAGGAAGAGTACGCGCGTTGGCTTCCCCGCTACGGGCGGCCGCTGATCAAAGTCTCGCGCGAGGATGACCTTTTGGTTTTTTCGGTCCTGACTCGTAAACTCGATATGTTGGAATTGCAGATGAGCGCGGCGCGCAGCGATGGCGACCGGCAATTGCTGTACATCAAAGGCGGATTGCTCAGCTCGCGCGAGAATAAAGGGCGGTTGGAATTTCGGGTGGTGTTGAATCGCCGCTTCGTTCTCGCGGCGATTCATGACTTTCGACCGTCGCTGCCGTGGTTTGTTTATCGCTACACGCAGTCGGTTTCGCATCTCTTGGTGATGCGGGCATTTAAGCGGCATCTCGAAAAAATCACGCGGCGGTTTGTCTGCTGGAGGCTTCGGCCGACGGTCGTTCGTGAAGATCGCGATATCATCACAGTTGAATCGCTCGTTGTCTTCTCCTTCGAAACCTACAAGTTGCTTGCCAGTCTACGTTGTCCAGTTTCCGGATACAGCCTGGCGCGTTCGAAGGGATTGATGAGGGTTCTCCTTCTAAATCATTGTGTTTCGCTCCGCAACCTATTGTAGGGAGCCAAAAAAGTTGGCGATTTGCCAATGAGTGAAGCATTGCTGGGTTTGGGCAACACCACACCAAAATACGACACGCAAAAGGATGGCTACGTCGTGCCTCTCGACAAGGACCGACTGAACAAGGCCCCGAAGTATTCCGACGGCAGCACAACTGGGTACGACGCGCAGTACGGCACCACGGTGGACGACTACTACCGCTGAGCCTTGCGCGGTTGTCGCGTGAACGATCGGGCGATCGCAGAGGCGATCGCCCAGTACGAGCGCCGCGTACTCTTCTCTCTTGTCCGCCCAAGCATGCCTGCACACGCTCGGAAAAGTCGC
>JAOYMO020046764.1:0-11880 GCA_025802455.2 Iodosphaeria phyllophila
GAGGATGAGGATGAGGATTATTCAAATCTGTTGATGACGTGCGCTGACTGCTGGCAAGGCTCGGCCGCCGCGGACCGCTAGCGCCTGCTGGTATATTATGCAAACTCGATTGAGATCTTGAATAAGAATTCGCACTTGAGTGAGGCGGGGCGGAGGGGTATGAAGCTGCTGAGTTTGCTTCACGGCACGTTGAATAACTGCTAAGAGTAGTTGCAGCAGCCGCAACCGCAACAACAGTGGTGGTAGTTGCGACCGACGGAATGGAGCTTTGGTCAGGTCGAGAACGTCCAAAGCTTCTGCTGCCTGCCATAACAATGGCATCACTGTCCTCATCCTCATCGTTTTCGTCCTCAGTTATTCCATCGACCAACGAATTAGCGTAGGACAGGTTCAGCGGGGGGGTAGCTGTGCGAGGCATCTGTTGAAAAGGATGCACAAAGGCAATGCCAGTGCGTGGTCCAACTCCACCACCTATCCCACTGCCCATCCCAACACCCCCAGCGCTGCTCGTCGTCGCCACCGACACATGGCTCGCACCGCTGACCGATCTTGCGTGGTTATAAAGTCGTCCTCCGCCGGAAGTACCACCAGATCCGGCCGCACCTCCTAACCCATCGTTGGCACCTCCGAACAACGCAAAACTGACGTCCTTGGACCCGACATCCCAACTGTTATTGGAACTGTTTGGAAACCGGAACTTCTCGTCTTGATCCTCCCATCCACGATCCAAGTCCAACGAGTTTTTCTCCGAGTAGGACCATTTCTTCAGTATGGGCTTGACCACCTTAGCCCGCGGTTTGCTCAGCTTCTCCGACGAGTGGATTGTCCTCAATCCGCCAAAAGTTTGGAGCGAGTTCATATTAGTATTGTTCGCCCGAGCTGTACAGTGTGTCGACCGGAATCTTGCCGGCCGGTGCGCATCCAAGCAGCACGGATAGTCGCTGTGGTTATAGAGCAGCTAACTGCTCTCGTCGCATGCCCAAGCAGAAGCAGGGCACGTGCTACCCGAGTAAAGACATTGGAAGATGTTTTAGTGTGTGTGGATGTTTTGTGAATGGGAAGCTGATACGCGTTGGGGGGACGACAGGCTTGCTTCCCGCACGTCGTGTTGTTTGGCCCTTGGGTGGATTCGTCTATAGCAAGTGCGTGTGACCAGTTGGTCGGCGCAGCTGGTCGCTTACACGGTGGCGGCTACCAATCAATGGGCGAGAAACAACTACGAACCAGGGAACGGCAACGGAAACAACGTGGACCACGATCAGACGGCAACAAGATAACTTTCAACGAATCAATCGTCAGTAGAAGTTGGTTGCTTCGCCGACAGCGGCGAGTGCAGGAATAGGTACACCGAAAAGGAGAAGGTGAAGGTGAGAAATCAAAAAGGAAGCAGCACCAGTAAAATGCCGTTTCTAGCACGTTGGACCCGTCCACTGGGGGAGCCGAAAGACGGGAAACAACGGCCACTTTAGATCAAGAAACAGGAAACAGACACAACACAAGCCTGCGCTGGAGATAAGCGATATCCACAAGCCCACGCCCGGATCGGCCGGCAAGGGGAATGCGGTAGGGATTGAGGAGCCCCAGTTATCTCTTTTTGTGGAGTCGACTAGCTTCGTTCCGTTCCCTGTAACAGTATCCTCCTGTCAGACCAGCACAGGACGAACAGGCCTTTCGCCGCGGTGCGCAACACAGACGGCACAGCTCGGCTGCGGAAGGATGGGTGGCGGGATTACGCAGCAACCACACGGAAGACATGCACCAGAACAAGCGCAGCAGGATGAAGAGGCTGGGTGGTAAGCAAGGCAAAGCACCACCAACGCGCAAGAACAAGAAGGACAAAATGGCTGTGAAGACGAACTTATCCGAGTTTAAACTAAGTAACGTAGCAAGTCGGTTTGGACAAGTTGTTCACACTGAGCATAGTTTGGCCGTTTGGACAAAAAGAATTGGAATCTGATGCATTGCAGGTACCTTGATGAGGTGAAAGAACTGGCATGGGCGAAACGTGCATGCAACCGGCCGGCCGAGGGGAAACCTTCACCGTTTCGTTGCGTCCGTTGCGGTCCTGCCGTCTTCTGTGGCGCTGCAAGTGAACAAGACAGACGACGATGAGCGGGGATTTCCCATACCATCTCTCCAAGAACTCCAGAGAGAATATGCCCATTGCACTGCCCTTCGAACACCGTCAAGAGTCGGATTCATCACTATTTGAAGCAAGCAAGCAAGCAATCCAACGTGAGGTAGACCTATCACTGGGAGGGTTGAGCAATACTCTACTTACCATCACACGACCTCTCCAGTGGGAGGTCGGTTGGTCAGTGAAGCTTGCCGCCTCATCTGCTCTTGATTTGTGCCAGGCTCTTTCGGCCGTCGTGAGGCCGAAAGTTCCAGCCATGCCACACAGCCCCTTACCCCACCCAAGGATTCCCCTCTTCTTGCAACCGCCTGTCGTCCACACGTGAACCCATGGGTACTTCCTGGGGCTACTGTGTAGATGCTTGTCCTGCGTCGCCAATGGCTTTTCTCTCATCTCTCATCATTTTGGGATCTGGGTTCGGGCTTTGAATGGACCATCTGTCACAAGCAAGATAGTTTCCCTCTCACCTCGTGCATTTGCCACAAGTTGATACTTCATTGCTCACACAGCCACGACCAGACCAAGGTCTCGACAGGTAACTACATGAAAAGAAAGGTGGAAAAGCGTCCGTTTTCTGCAACACGAATAGCGGTCGAGAGCTTCGGAGTGCAGCTACTGCACGGGTTGGTCGACAAGTTGTACGGCCGCAGGTCCGTCCGCTGGAAAGCATTGGCCCGGAGATTTCGGGGCCCCTGTTGCAACCCCGCAGACCCATGGCTCGGGGCCTTGGATAGAGTTGTACCGGCACGGTAGATCCGTGCTTGGTCTGTTCCCAGTTCTTCGTTTGGGCCGTGTTCTTGCAGTTCTCGATCCAGAGCGAATAACCTTTGTCAAACACGTTGTGCATGCACAGCTGTCATTCGGTAGTTGATAGGTTTAGACAGTTGTGTCCGTTACCAAACTGTCATACTCCACCGTCATGTTACACAGTACACGCTCTGCCGCTCGTCCATTGGAGGTCCGTTGTGGAGAAGTTCCTGATTGATTCAAGCTTTGGAGCGACGGATCATCTCAGGGGAGTTGATCGGCCGGGAACTTGGATCAAACGAGTAACATATTGTTATTTTCCTCATGTGACGGACGATTTCAAGGGCAAGATATGTTGCCCAGCAGCGATGTCCATCCTGGATCAATGTTGTCAGAGCAGTGTCAGAAGACAGCATTCCCATGGCCTACAGGAACCCTTTCATTCACCCATTGGCAGGTCCCAATTAAGCAAGTCAGAGAAATCCTATCAATTGTGAGCCCATGTGAAATCCAGAGTCACATACTGTGTTAACAGAGCAGGTGTTGCCGCTTGGTTACTATGTAAAAACTTGGCATTTCATAGCATAACTCTAACGAGTTCACTCCATACTGCTGTAGCTTTGATAGGGGCCGTGAAGCCTCTACCCACAGTGCAGCGATCTCGGGAAGCCCGCCCCGTGGGATCACCGCTCAACTCGCTATTGAAATGGAGCCAAAATGCCACCACAATCAACGATATCTGTTGAGACACAAATTACGGTGAGCGCGTGTCTTGCAGCGCATGCACAACCCCATTCTTCGTCCACCATAAAAACAAATAACTCCAAGGATTTGACGTGCGAAAGCCCATTCCGCATTCTTCGGGACCTGGCTAAACCTCACTAGCTCGGCCCAGAGCGAGCAGCCCTCCCCTTTCGCACAACCATACAGTAGCACGCGCAGTAGATCGCTTCTTAGACTTCCCCACTTGCCGTCTTTGATTCCGTGGTGATAGAAATGCCACGCGTTTCGTGCCTGATCGCTTGACGGCGATTTGCGTTGTGAGGCTTGCCCTTCAAAGATGCATTTTCTCAAGATCTTCCATGCCCGCTCTCGGCAGTGGAGTAGTCTCAAGAAAAATTCCTTCTGGTTGGACCGCACTCATACCTGCTCTGTATCGGTGCAGTCTTGATACTCGTCCTTGTGTTGGTGGCTATATTTTCAACTTCATTTCGACAAAACTCTTCCCATCCATTACATAAACGAGATCGATATTGCTTCCAGATATGGTGATGGATTAAAAATTCCCTGTCAGCAGGTTGGAGGGTTGTGAGACAAGGTACAGGGTTTGTCAGCAAGACCCCTGGAATTGTCGGTTCAAAGAGGACCGGTCCTGGTTCAATCCCGTGGAAACGACGTCACGGGCAGACCGTCACGATTACCTGATAGAGATCAACCGTTACATACCGGTATTCGGGCATGTCCTAATTTATCTATGATGGGACAAGGCGATCGTCATTATCTTAGGAAGAAGCTTTGCCGACAAGTTTCCCATGACGACTACTATCCAAGTGATACCCCCTTCGAACTGAACCCAGCGAGATGGACCCCAAAGCTGGAGGGTGAGGAATCAATTGATGAAACCTCGAAATTTTCAATCGCGAAACCAAATCCGCAACGGCAACCAACTTCCACACAGCATGACGATGAAACGCGGCAAGTCTTATGAGCTGTAATTCCGCGTCTACCAGGTCCGCGCTGGGGGGGGGGGGGGGGGGGCGCATCCGGTTCACGAGGATCAGTCGGAGTCTGGAGATTGTCGCGATGACCTGCTCACGGGGATCCTCCCCCTCCCCCGGCGCCAGATGTTGCAAGACCTTGCTCCCGGGTGGTTCCTTGATCAGCGGAAGCAGAACTTGCGTTTTGAGGCTTCCACCGCCTTCGTGTTAATACGCTGCACGGCATCATGTGTAGCAACACGCTGTTTCCAAGTTTTATACACAATGCTCAGGGGTAACAAATAGAAAACACGGACATTTTACCGCAAGCCACGCGAGCCCTTCATACTGCGCCCAAAACTTCGAGAACGGTACCCGCGCTAGCACCACACTGGTCTTCTCGCTACCAGTGCTGGTATGGGGTGTCCCGGGCCTCTTCAATGCCACAGCCCGGATGACTTGCGAAGTCAAAATGATCCTCGATATTTTGTGAGTGTCTTGAATGCGGTGGGGCTTCCTCACCTCGTGTCATATTCGCTCACCTGCACCACACCGAATGCTTTCACTCCCGGGCTGCACGACAGGATCAATGTAACTAAACATCTAGGGTTACTAATCAATGACACAAAGGTCGAAGCTACGATACGCTCAGAATGAATTTTGGAGCCCGCACACGTGTATTAAACACGCGATACACGGGCCACAGGGTTGTCGATCCGTCAAATCCCGTTGCTGTATATATCAAGCCAAATGAAGTGTTCGTAGACGAAATTTTGTAGCTTCGACCATCTCCGTTCCTTTGATGTTGACCAGATCAGCAACAAATCAACGTACCCACTTGTGAACCGACCACCTAATGGACCATGGTTCTACATCAGGATGCGCCTTGAGAAGGAGTCAGCAGTAACCTCTAGGTTATAGTTATAGATAGTTTCTTTACTCTTTACATCAATATCCAACAGAATGCTGTTTACGTATGCTTTATGCTATTGGTCCACGATGCCTGACACTCAGAGTTTACAACATGGGATTTAACCTTGGATTGTGCACGTTGATGACCACGAGCAGGGCTTAGAAGTTCGCGTTCAGCTTGATCAGACCTTTCCACTATTTACGTAGAGGTTGCTGCTGACCTCATAGCAAGGCGCATTTTTGGTGTAAAACCCTGGTTCATCAGGTGGCCGGTTCACACGCAGGTTACATTGACCTACCGGTACGTGTGTCTCCTACACAGTAGATTGCGGACGGACTTCGGGACACCCAAATTTGAATGTCCCGAAGTCCATCCACAGTCTGGGGGATGGTCATGTGAAACATTAATTGATTGAGGGAGTATGTGACTTCGTGTTGGGGAGCCGCCTTTCCACTTTGCCAGTATCGAGCCAGTGCCCATCCTTTTGAGCCTATCATTAGGGTCAAGGGAGCGGCTAAAGATAGATTTATGGTAGAGCAGCGGGAATTGGGGGGGGGGATTCAGCGTGGAATCAATCAAATTCGTGAAACGAAACGGGGTGTCTCCTAGCAACCGTAATCAAGGCTCTGGGTGAGTCGAAACCCAAGTTCGATCAATTTCGATTCTCTTCATACGATTTGCTTTGTCGCCAGAAATGCCAGGGAGAAATTGGTACAGGGTGCTCGAACGTCCTCATAAATAACCGCGTCACGATCAATAGCGTTACAAACCGTCACATGTTCGTATGCTCGTGTCAAAAGCACATATGGGGACACCGTGATCCTCTAAACATCCACTGGGTCCCCAAAATGGGGGGCGAGGCTCAGACACGGCTTGCCCGGCACGTGGCGCCCATATCATAACCACTCTGTCGAAAAGTTGTTTTAAGATACTACTGGCGAGGTGCGCCTTGGGCTTTGCCCCCTAAAGTCCGTCTCTGGAGAAATATCAACACCACTCGCGCCATGTCAATTTCATCTAAAAAAGATACTGCACTTGGAATCTGAATATGCACTGGCACAATACAATAATCATAACTATGCAAAGCGAGCGCTCTACCATTGAGCTACAGCCCCATGGACATGGTCAATATTCTGGCTAGACAATGCGGTGTTGGGGCGCGCTATTCGCGAATATTGGCTGTTGACGAGTTCTGGCCAAAATTGCTGAACTTGGAGACAAAGGGCCTTTTCCTCACCGGGCACTTAACAGGTTTTCTTTTAGAAATAGTGCCGGTCCAAACTGACCTCTCTGGATTTGGAACTACAGTATACAAGTGTTGCCCTCATTCTGTTTCTTTTGTTGTGTGCTTGTTTTTTATGATTCCTTCCTACCTACATATTCCTCTCCATTCCTTACCCCTGAAAGTGGAAAGCATTACATTCCGCCGTTAGCTTCACGATGCCACTCTTTGCCCCGCCCCTTTCTGCAAACGGAACAGCTCCTAGTCCCTCTTCCTCAGCCTTGCCCGAATAGGCCCACGCAAGTCCTCCAAACCCACAACATCCTCTGGAATCACCAACCCACGCTGCAGGATCTCAACCTCGCCTCTCTCACGCGCGTCCCAGAGCATCCAGCGAGCCAGCGGCATAAGATCGCGCCAGTCACTGACGCCGAGGGCAGCTAGCTCGGAGGATGAGAGAGCTCGTGGGCCTTCTGATGGACATATGGTTTTGGGGTGGGATCGCGTACGCAGAAGGCGGGCCAATGCTTCTGCAAGAATGATGCCTGGAGATGTGATGTCGGGAGGGGTTGGAGGGGAAGAGAGGATGAGTGATAATGGGAGAGCGGTGGTGTCGAGATTTGGAATAGGATCACTTTGAGGGTCTGGCATTTCTCGTTGATGGAAGCATGAAGCTGTGGAAATATGGTTAGATGACTTGGAGTGGATTTGGTTGAGGCTGTCATATGTGTACCTTGGTGCGCACGCCGTAGGTGAAGGAAACGCTTATCGTTACGTAATCATACGCCGGGTAACGAATTCCAGCGATGATGTAATACGGAACCGGTACGGTCGAGTGCGGTAACAGCGAAGCGGTGTTACCGGAGCTAACCACATCCTAGTTTTTGTGATGTCCGTTTTCATTGAGGTGCCATACTGTACGGTAAGCTCCAAGCTCTAGTGATGAACTGTTTGCCCATCCATCACACACAACAGCAACCAGACACTCGTCTAGTACAAACAATGGCAACTCAGGTCAAAGATAGCTTTGTCGATCTTGAAAACCACCAGCGGATACTGGAGCAACAAGTTGACAATCTCAGCGCTTCGCTTGACGAGTGGAAACAATGGAAATCAGAGTACACAGATCTTCGCACCCGGCTTTCTTCGCTTGCCCCAACTGCGTCGCATATCGAAACCACGCGCACCCGCAAATCTTTCCACGGTGACCTGGTTGATGAGAAAGAATTGCGCGATCTATTTGGCAAGAACGACTCACGGCAGCCTCAGCAGATTGTCGGCGTGCTGAATAATCGGCTCGACTATGTGGACAAGAATATCACGACGCTATCTCGTCAGCTCAAGACCGCCGCGGAAAAATTAGCCAAGGCTCAGGTCATCGCTAATCCTGATGCTATTGACGAAGAGGGCCTTCCTATCACGGAGATTCTGGAAGAGCTTGATGACGATGACAATGTAGTCTCATTTAGCCTGAGGACGCCGGGTAGCACAGAACCGCAGTTGCTAGAAGCGTTGGAAAAGGCTGGAATTGATGTAGCAGCTAGCCGTCAAGAAAACGAGAAGCCCAAGTCAAGCGAGTCTGATTCACCCAATGAGCGGTTGACAAAGGCTACAACTCAAGCGATCAAACCCAGTCTCACACCATCAGTCCCCACTAAGGATCCTCCGCTTACCAGGCCGACTCCAAAGAAAAGAAAAAGCGTCACCTTCTCGGACGATACAAAGACAGAGGATGCTCAACGAAACCAACGAATTCCGGTTGGAAACCGGACGATTGAGGAGATAATGCACCAGGCAACAGACTTGAATATGTCCATACATAACCCTGTCATTCCCACCAATGAATCCGAGGAAGATGCCCAGTTGCGGAGAGACATGATTGAATACAACCTCGGGACAATGAACCCGGTTGTGGCGGAATTGCGCCTTGAGGAAGGCAACTTGAGTGATGACTCAAGCGCTAATGGAACTCTGGAGGACCTTTCCGAAATTGACGATGACGACGATGATGAAGACGACGATGATAGCGATGGTGATAATGGGGATATGTGGAGCCGATCCAAGGCAAGCATCATCACCGATACGTATCGGAATAAGATGATGGAGATGCAGAAACGTCTCGCCAACACCGCTATCGGCAAACCTCAGCATGTCTCTAGCGAAGATGATTCGGAACCAGAGGACTCCGCACAGCTGGAAGGCATCGGGCGGATCACCATCAACGGAGTCGGATCGGCAGGCCTGAAAGCTGAACCCCAGGGAGCAGAAGTTTCTCGCACCTCCAATTCAACGAAGAAAGGGGTCAGATTTGCGAATTCGCTTGACATTGCTGAAAATTCACAAACTAGACCGGCGAAGGCACCAACAACATTGGGGCCTCGGGATAGCACAATTGAACCACTTTCCGATGTCAGGGAGCGAAAACCCGAGATAACAACCTATCCTTCGGTACCCACAGGCCCCGAAGGGAAGACAATAGCATCCACAGTCCTCGAAAGGAATGTTTCCTCCCAGCCCAAGAACCCCGACCAATTGGACGATACTTTGCTAGAGAGGGAAGTTGCGGTGGAGTATCACAAGGCGCGCAATCGCATGATTCAGAAACAGGGCGGGTTCATGAAGGAAAACGAGTCACCAATCCAACCCCTCGATGAAGAAGAGGGGGGTCCCAAGCGGGTCAGTCGGTTCAGAGCCGCACGCTTGGCCAAATCATGACGTCCTTCACGTTGTCCAAGCAGTATACATGCACTACCCTGTAGTATAGTATTTACGTCCCCACAAATATGGATGCCGTTGCTTGGAGGATTGGAACAAGAATTGAAATGCGTGAAAACTGTCTTCAAATTTGAAAATGCTTTGTGGGAAGTTGGACTACAGCCGAAGCACTGAATTCATACCAAATGCTCAACCTATTCTTGTTGTCAGCACGAGACCTGCTAGTTTGATTTGTAGAGTTTCAACCCGTTAATCATGATCCCCATTTCTTCTCCCCCGAACACGAGCTTACGTCGCGTCTCTAAGTACCGACTCCTCGACCTGCCTGAGCAAAACAACCATCACAGCCCATCAACCCACACCCAGTTTCCTAATCATTTCAGCTGATCTTCGCATTACTGAAATCCATCTCCGGGTGTTGCGCCTGGAACTTCTTCAAAATATCCACCTTCTTCTGCTCCTCACTCGTCGGCAGCCCCTGCTCCTTCTGGCGCTGGTCGTACATCATCTTCTCAACCATGCCCCGTGTCTCCCCATCCAGTTCGGAAAGCCGCGACGTCTCGGGCGTGATCTTGGTCACGTCGATGCGTGGCGCCGTCGTTACCACGTGGGCCCACCATTCTGCTTTGTTGGACTTGTCCAAGTGGATTTCCAGCAGCTTGGAGTCTGACGAGGCGGCTGTAAGCGTCCAGGTGCTTTCGTCTGGGCGAACTGCATGAGCCAGGTCTCCCTAGAATGCTGGGGTTAGCTGCTGTAGGTAGATGCAACTTGTAAACGAGTTGGTCGTCGTTTATCTCATCCCTGATGAAACAAAAAGACTTATGAGCCTTACCTCTATAATGGGAGTTTGTCCCTTCACTCCAGCCGCTAGCTTCATCTTCTTGATGTCGACAACTAGGTCCCGCCCTTTGAGATTCCCGGGAATAGGTATCGAAATGTCTAGGTCGCCGATCGTTTGCGTCCACTTGTAGGGCAGGGCAGCCTGCTCTTCCGTCTCGCGCGCGCGGGCTGCGGCGTCATCTTGGCTCGTGTTCGTCGTGTCTAACGGTTTGCATGCGGCGGGTTAAATATGAGTTGAGGGGGGTGATGGCGGACTGGCACTCTTGCAGGGGGAAGAAATTGGGGAAGGGAAAAAGACGGAGGGGAAGGAAAACAAACCCGCGACAGTCATGGTGCGTAAATTGCGTTCTCTTTCTCTTAAGTCGTTCCTAGCCCACCGTGTTCTGCAGCGTGATATTTGAAAGTGCTGGCAGTATCCGTCTCAATAGCGCGGCTGGCTACAACAGTAGTATGCAACAGTAGATAGATAGGTGGGGGAAAAGCTGTCACGTCGCGCCCGAGGCGAAATTAAAGTGTAGCTCAGACCGCGAACGTCATTCCCCACCTTCGTCGCAGCTCCCTACCCTGAACCCCTGTTCCCATCGAATAATTGTGGGGCAGTTCTACCGACAGTACTTCGAGAACACCCAGATGATTCCATCCTGCGGTTCGAAGAATTCGCTCTAAATCTATCAAGGATCTAGGTTTGGACACGCAGGTACGATATCTACGTCATTGACGGAAGCGATGAGGCGAGGTTGACTTAAAGTTCGCCGTCGTTAGAACCAGGTGTGACACAGACGGCTTCATTCAGTTGAGGTTAGGGTTAGGGTTATGAATTCACGGCAATTTTTATGGATGGGGGGAACCATTCTGACAAGCGAGCTCTTTGTCGCAGGATGGATCCGGTGTCCTCACATGGCTTATAATTCGGTAATAGAACTTCTAGAGGCTAGGTACTTGGATTGCATCGGCAGGAACATCGCACATGATTTTTTTTAGCCCGGTGAGAGTAAGGCTTTCCCTAGGCGAGTCCTCGATGGCTTAGCTATCTCTATAAAAAATGGATTGCATCCCTTCTAAGTCTAGAGACCATAGCATGTGTCCCCTCAAGGCAAAATGAGACTTTCCAGTCGATTTTGCCAGCAGTCACGCGATATTCATTCTTTGGAATACCCAACATCCTAGGCAAGAGTTGCGCCCTGACTAACAAGTCTACCCGAAATATAATGGGCGAGTACATGTATAGACTCGAACTAATTCTGGAATGATGTGCCGATAAACTAAATGATGTAGTTCAACGAATCATGTGACCAAATCAAAAGAATAAAGCACGAAAAACTAATATGTTGGCTTCACGTATTCCTTGTGAGCGGAACTGGGACCGAAGCATCATTTTAAGTATTTAGCACACATTCTTTTCTCATATAAATCCAATTCCCCAGCCACGCTTCCGAAATCATCGTTGCAACTTTCACAACAGCAACGCAACAATGGTTATTCGGAAATCCAACATCAACCACCGCCAAGATGTCGTCTATATTAAAGAAGATCGAGGCGAGAGCGATCGGCATGAGTCTTCAGCTGATATTCTTGGCCATGGATTCAATCACTGAAGCGGAAGACTGCG
>JAOYMO020046859.1:0-11870 GCA_025802455.2 Iodosphaeria phyllophila
TTGTTAATCAAATCATCAAGGCGGATGTAGGTCCAGCCAAACTTGATGATGTCCTTCCGAGCTTCTTGAAGGTGGACATGGTGATATTTGACAAGCATGGCCGAGAGCTGCAGAACCTCCATGCGTGTGTGGTCGCTTCCAGGTTGGGCCAATTCTTCCTGCGGATCGCCCAAGTTCACCCTCCAGATTTTGGCATTGATTGATTCAATGATGGCACGATCGAGAAGCTTCTGAGTTCGGGATTGCTCTGGCTGGCGACGTTGTCTCATGACGTCCATGGCCATGATCGGGTTGACAATGTTGTGGAGCAAGAAATATTTGGTCTTTTGGGTGGCCGGCTTGCTGGAATATACATCCAGACAGCGCAGAATGACGGATCTCCAGAAATCAGTGGATTCGCTGCAAATGACTTTCTCGTACAGATAGGTGAAGAGCGGCGCAGTAGCACGAAAGTCTCCGGCAGTAACAGAGTCAATCAGGCGGAGCAAAGAGTCCAAATCGCTCGGGTTGCGTGACAAAGCTTTCGTAAACATCGACATGAGCTGCTCCGCTGCTTGATCGGCAGGCAACCTGAGGTTCGGGGCAAGCTGGTTGGCCTTAAGCTGACGCTCCAAGTCTTTCCCAACTTGCTTGAGCCATGCGACGGTATCTTTTCCTTCGAGCCAAGCTTGTGTTGAAAGGTAGCTGCTGAGGGACTCCAAGACGTTGATGGTGCTGACGATGGCGATGTATCTCGTTTCTTTCCCGGCATTCACGACGTCATTGCAAGTCTTGATGAGGATATCAACGTGGCCCGCCGCGTACTCTCTTAAGGGTTGACTGTCTGGATGCAGGAGAACCTGAGCAAGGAAACGACCATATTTCAAGACCTCAACACGAGCAACCAAGAACTTCCAGATCTCCTGAGGGAACCTGTTGAGATACTTGTAAAGCGGGGGTCGGAATGGGCTATGGTGTGTCCTGCGAAGTTTTTCCTCCAGGTCCAAAGACATGTCGATAATCCTCTCCTTGAACTGTGCCGCAGCGGGCGGAAGCAGGTGAAATATGTTAAACACAGCCGCAATGATTTTGATAAGGTGATTTTGTTCAAAGAATTGAAACGACATTTGCTGAAGCACCTGGCCCTCGACCAAGGTATTAATATGATCGAGAAGCCGACCGCCAATTTCTACCTTGAAGTATGTCGTTAGGAGCCGTAAAAGTCTTGCCAAGTTGTCCAGCCCATGTGTTGTGAGTCGCTTCGCCTCTTGCAAGTTGCCCAGGACGGGCCGTAAGCCTGCTTGAAGTAGCTCTTTGGGGAGCTTGTTTGTCGGCAAAATGGACTTCAGAGACTCGTTGGCTGCCTCAAAAGTAGGGTTGGACTCAGAGTACAGACACTTGAACAAGACTCCTATGATCTTGGTTCGGTTGTTCGAAGCTCGCAAGAAGTCATCCGAGCACATTGCTCTGTGAAGGATCTTGATACAAGCAACCCGAAGGTTAACAATTGAGTCGTGGGTTCGAAACTCCTGATGCTTTCCTGCCAAAGTCTCATCGGATGCGTCGGCCAGCGCAAGGGACTCCATAAGTAACCTATTCAAACTCTCGTCAAACGCCACGAAATCGGGTTTGAGGCTCATGTAGTATGTCACAACATCGATGCAACCGATTTGAGTTGAGAACGGTAGTGCTCGCAAGGGTTTCATGTAGATGGGGTGTAGGAGCCTGTCCTTGTGCGGCATTAACAGCTCCCAGACTTCAGCGTTGACGGCGTTTGCGATAAGTTCCAAAGACCGCTTTGCAGTGTCTCGAACGTGTTTGTTCATGTGGGGGAGTTCGTCATTGAGAAGCACACATATATGCGTTAAGCGGTTCATCTTCGGCATGGGTTGCCCGGGTTTCGCGACAGGAGGGATGACATCTTCCTTAGTCGCGTCTTTAGTGATGCGTGGAAGAAGTAATTCCAGCGTCTCTTGAGCTCGCGTGCGTGCGCCATCGGGTAAAACTTGGGGCATATCTTTGATGATATACATCAAAGCCCGAATAACGTCCATCTGCTTGGCGATTGCCCACTCGTCTCCAAGATCAAGATCAGCCAAGAGGTATCTGATGCCCAGTGTCCCTGCCGTTTTGATAAACCACTCTTCTTCATAACAGGCATGACACAATTTTGAACAGAGATCGCTAAAAAATGCCAGCTTGCCATTGTGGCTTTTGCACCCAAATATTATTGCGCTGGAGTCGTATACCACCTGGATGACACGAAACGCAGCTTCTCGAACCTCTGGCAGCTCGGAAGCCAAAGATTCAACAACGGCATCGCAGAGAACGCGCGTATCAACGAAAAGAGGACCCTCCCCGGCTGCAACATCAAACGGCGAGGTGGCCTTCTTGGACTCAACAGAGCAGTGGCCGAATTCGATGATCGTAAAGTGGCGCGAGAGATTCACGAGGAGCGCCTCCGCCTCACCTCGAAGCTCGGGCAGTGAATGAGCAAACATTAGGGCTTTTATCAAGCGCTTCATGATCTCATCGTGCTCGTCCTTCTTGGCCACGGAACGACTCCGATCAGGAGCATCAAACGCAGACAAGTCAACCTCACACTTCCCTGCAACAAGATCTTGAGCCTGTAAGCGAAGCAAGCGCGGTAGATCGTCCATCGGGTGGTCCATGCCCACACGCAGCTTGATCTGAGCCTTGATGAACTGGAAAGCCAACCTTTTGTACAAGTTTTCTGTTTGCTTCGGGGGTGGTGTTAGCTTAAATTGCTTTGGCACCTCCGTCAATTTACGGATAGCCGAATCAATGCCAAGTCCAGCATGGAAGGCCCGGTCATGCTTGGAGCCGATCAGCCTAACGTCGAAGCTCGGCGGATCGTCAGAGTATTTTTGGAAATCTAGGTGTGATATGCCTGTCATGAATTTCCTATTCCTGCCTCCAAGCTTTCCCAGAATTCTCACTGTAGTGTGTGCATGGAAATGCGTATACGGATGAGGTTTGAGATGTTCAAAAAGAGCGTTCATGAGGTCCTCGATCACCGGTGCTAGTATGGCATCTAAATAGTCTGAAGTGAGGTTATCGACGCAAAGTTCTAGCGTCCGCAGTCCCTGACCCACAAGATCTTGGCCCGCTCTCAAAGCAACAATAAGAGGTCGCATCAGGTAACTGAGATGTGGCAAGAGGTTGCTAAGCCGCGCCGGTACAGTGAGGCACAGTTCAACAAAGAGATCCCTCTCTGATGGCCTGCGAGCCGCCATAAGCAAATTGTTGAGAACGTCGAGCAGCATTTCTAGCAGTGGCAAGATCTGCTTATATAAATGCTCAAACTTTCCGCCGCCAATACTTCTAAATAACGACCGTAGTAGTATGAAATAGTTCATGGGTTCCTGAGCTTTGGTAGACAGCTCAATCGACTTGGTCATGATGTCCACCACGTGCGGAAGTAAGATCGGCTCGTTTTGACTAGAAAACAGAGTGACTGCCATGAAGGCTAGCTTGAAGAGCCGTAGAAGAATCGAGGCCTTCTTGACATCAGCCGAGCCTACGTCCCCTATCCTTTCCATGAGAAATTTGAGCAGCATACCACAGAAGCTTGGTGAGGTGGCCTCACTAGCCAGAAAAAATTGAGGTATGTGAAGTAAAGCTGTGTGTTCAAATATCATGTCATAAAGATGGGGTATCTCCTGTTGAAAAACCTCATGGAAAGTGGCCGGATCAATGCAGTGAAAGACGGTGGCAAATGTTTCCAGGAGGTCTTTCTCCTCCTTACCACTTGAAACCATATAGAAATTGGCCATGATTTCCACCGGTGATGTATACTGGGATTCCGTCATGGGCTTTTCCGGCTCGTAGTAGCGGAAAACGTAGGCGCCTTCCCTGAAAAGTTTGACGATGACTTTCACTTCTTCCGCCGAAAAGCCGTAGGACATGTCTCGCAGGCCCTGCGGGACGTTCTGAGGATCCATGACGGCGGTATTACAAGCTTTCAGCTGGTAGAACATGTTTTTAAGGCCATTCATGAGATTTTTGAAGAGAAACTTGTTGTCGGCAACGGGGTCGGCATGGCGATCTCGAGGATTGGCCGTCTTGATGGGGGTAGCATTGAATATATCGGTTTCATCCCAATCAGGGGTTGGCTCCTTGTCGGCAAGATACGTGTCTGGTTTCTCGTCGGACCATTGATACGATTTGGAGAGCTTGACCGCGTTGGGATACTGTCGATTCAATGCCGCAAATTTATCTCCAATCGCATTGAGGATCATGAGTAGGTAGTGTCGAGCATCAGTCTTGTTCGGCATATTGGCAATACATTCAGCCATGTTGAGCAGTAGCTTAGCACTCATAGTTTGGAAGCTAGTACCAGGAAAATTGTCTTGGAGATTACGCGTGTAAACTTCCACCGTCTTGCGGATTTGCTCCGGTGTCAGCTGTTCGCGGACATGGTGAATAAGATCGGCCAGCATGCTATACGCCAAAGGTCTCATCGTTTCATACACAGTCAGGCCATCTCCTATGAGGGTCCTTTCATCTAACAATTGCTCAATCGAATGCAGGAAGATTTTCCGAAAGTTGAAATTGATGATATGGCGGATAGCGACCAGCAGCTCCTTTCGAGCCCCAGACTTCTCTCGAGGACAATCACGCAAGAGCCGCACAACGATCTCAGGAAGGGTTGGGAGGAAATCTGCCAAGAGACTAGAGTATTGTCTGAGGAGATAGGCTAAGAAGCTCATAGTCTTAACCTGTGCCGTAATGAAATCGCCAAACGCGGCTCTATTCTTAATGCTCGGACTCACACCAGCGAAGAAAGTACCCCTTGCCTTTGCTTTCAGGTGAGCGTCTTCCTGAGCAGGGGCCTGTAAGCACAGGACGGCTTTGATCAGAGGAACCAACAGCTTCACATTATGCTGGATGATGGACCGATACGTCTGGAAGACAGAGACAACTATAATGGGGCATTCTGACAGGACTTTGAAAGATTGAGTTCCCTTGACTAGTAGCCGACTCTGATGCTGGAGGTCCTGGCCCAGATCGGAGACAGAAGCGACTGGAGATCCAGGTCGTGGGGACTGGAAGGTGGACTGGGAGCTTCCAGGGGTGGAGGGGCCTCCCATTAAGTTGTTGTTACTGCTATTGGATGGCATGGTATTATTATTATTGGAGTTGTTGTTGCAGTCCAATTGTTCTGTAACAACTCGATCGACATGGGTGAACAGCTCATGAATCAAGTCCATAAAGTGCTGAACTTTGGTTTGTAGAGCCTTGGGCTGGTGGCGCATGATGTCGGATATGATCTTGATGCAGAGAGTTGCATTGTCCTCGTTATCATTACGCACCAGTTGCATAAGAAGGTCAACGATCTCTGCCGCGTAGGGTTCGAAGAATTCGGGTGACGATGTCTGGTTAGTCGGGAGTCGATGAAGAATTTCGAGGATACAACTTCGGAGTTTCTACACCCCAGCGAAGAAGGAAAACAAGGTCAGCTATGTCATGAGAACCGTCTCATAGGATGAAAGAAAAAGAAAAAAGGAAGAGCGAAAACGGAGACAGAGGAATAGAGAAGTAAACTCTAGGTCGTACCTGCTCCATTGATGTGCTGTTAAATATACCTGGTCCTCGTAGAATCCCTATGAACGAGGGCATCAAGCGCTCCAAGAAAACGGGGTATTGCGCCCCGTTGATGTAAAGATCGAGTCCATCACGTAGATTGACCGCCGCATCAACTTTAAGTTTGGTCTCTGTTATCAAAAGTTAGTTCCTGCCTAGCCCTGGCGCAACCACCTATAAAACCCTATGCAATTTCGATAGAATTGCCTCACCAGTGTCTGGAATATTTAATTTTCTAACGATATCATCCAGCGCCGCTGAAGCCGTCATCGCCGGGGTCGTCGCAGCTGGCATGGTTGCGGATGCCCCACTTGAGCGCCTGTTTCTCTTGTGTCGACCATGTGAAGGGGTTCTGTTGCTTCCTGTCCAGCCTATCGGAGGTAGAAATTTGGCGAAAATGGAAGGGTGATGCCTGAGCCCAACGAGTTGCGATCTAGATCCGCGATGCTGTAAAATTCGGGCAATCGAGGACGTGATGCAAGGAGAGAGCTGCGACTGGCTAGATCTTGTTGGTGTCTCGATGTTCGAATACGTGGAGAATGGGGCAAAAAAAGCTTGAAAGTCTCTTAAGCGTGAGATTCTTCGTTTTCTCGTCAGTCGCCTTGGTAGGTGCTCATTGAGTTTTCCGATAGCTCTGAGTTGAGACCCTTGGATGCTGATACCGGTATGGATATCGGCTTGTACGAGCGCGACGCTTGTCGCGACGCTAAGTGGGAGGTCCCTTGACGAAATCATTCAATGCGAGGAAAATAATAGTTCCGTGCCGCTGTCGCCAGTTGCCAGATTAACTCAACCCAGCCGCCAGCTGTCCCTAATGATGAGCTGCAGCATGTGCTACCTGGATTATCTAATCCAGAGGTTTACTAAGCGGCTTATGTAATCTACGCTAGTAAAGATGCCTCTTTGGATATTAGTGTAGATTTGGGCCCAACGGGCCACGATAGTCTTTTAGTCAACCAACGTTGATTTCATATACTTAATAAGACTCTATTCTGCTAGAACGGAGTCCCGAGTGGGTGATACAGACGTAACGTTTTATTTTACTTATCCAAGACACATAAGCAAACGCGAGGGCACCATTACTGTGTGCTGTACGGATTTCTGACAGAGTACGGTACATAGTACAGTACTGGTAGACAGCTGGCTGCACATAATTACCCCTGCTGAAAGCTCCATTGTGTCTCGTGGTAACCATGGTCGACGAACTTAGGCTGCGAACTTGCCAGCCCAGTTTATTGAATACCTACCCACCGTGTATACAACTTAAAGTGTTGCTACCATTCTATAAGCCTCGGCGTGGCTTACCCGGGATCCAGGCAAACATTTTCGTGAAGTCGCTGAACGCCATGTCGTCGCCCTCACCTGGACAGCCAGACGGCACTCATTCCGCATTTTTCTATGGTAAGTCATGTACTGCACAGTATAGTCTCGCCTACAGTACAAGATAGCCAAAGCTCGAGCTGGTAATTTTGACTGACTCCAAGTCGGTTTCTAGGCACACTAGTAAGCGCTACATCAACGATGGCGTAGTTGTTTAACACGTTAATACTATCAGATGGCCCCTGAAGTCTTCTTCTCCGTCTGTTACAACGGAAACGTATTAGACGCTTCTGTACTGAAGTCCTTACATGAGTTTAAACCTGCTCTGCTTAAGGGTTTCTGCCGCCGTCGTGTAAAATCCGCCAGCTATCCAGGTATTGTCTCTGATTCAGAGCACGACGTTCGTGGCATGTATGTTACGGGCCTGACCGATGCTAATATGTATCACCTGGATGTATTCGAGGGCGAAGAGTATGAAAGACGTAAGATCAATGTGCAACTTATAGACGATGGAAAAGGCGGCCGTGAGGAGACCGACAAAGTGGACAATGGTGAAACGGAAGAAGAGGTAACAGAGGTCGAAGGGGAGACATATGTGTTTTTAGATTCAGCACAGCTAGAAGATCGCGAGTGGGATTTCGAGGAGTTTAGGAGAACACATATGAAAAATTGGGCCAGGGGGGAATACGTGTGAAGATCAAGCTTCTCCATTAAATCAGAGGCTGCGAGTGCAAATCTAGCGTCTTCGAGTCACTCCGCAGACCTCATCAAGGACATTACAAGTTTCTTGCTGTTCTTTGAGCTCCATAATCTTGCATGTTGCATTCTTAGAATGCACATTTATAATTTTGGTTGCTGTACTGCAAGCCCAGGCCGGGGCTTTACCCGCCAGGCCTTGGAGGAGGCAAATGTGAAACAGCCGCGTTCGTTATCTAGATAGTCAGCTGGAGTGAGTTCTACATCATCATCCTGGAACAAGAAACATTATTTGTTTTTCAAGTGGGAGTATAGAATCCGCAAAATTACAAGAACTATGATGTTATTGTGATCGAAAGCGGCATGAACAAGTCTGGCGCCCTAGTCTAAGAGATTTTATTTATTATATTGATCAAGTAACAAGGCATCCCCTACAAGCAGCACACAAGCGCCTAGACGAAATCAAAATTCATTCGTGCCCGGTGATCTAATTTTAGAGTGTCTGCCTCGTCTAAACACCACAAGTCACTGTTAGGATGAAGACAAGTGATCTTGTTTCAACTGTCGCATTTGATCCATCTCCACCAGATATTCTGCCATGAGGTGCTCGATGATAAGGTTCCCTAGCCCAGGATACATGTTGGTGGATGATGTTTCCGTTTTCCGAAATCCTGGTTACGTACCGCCGCATGATGACTAAACATGATTGATTCCATGTTAAATTGGGGGGACGTCCTCCGAACCTGTGTAAACGTCACAAGTAACGACACATTCTAGAACGGACGATCAACTTTTCCAGGTTTGTTGAGCCGTGATAAATGACGCTGGAAGCCCGGCTGAGCCAGATGATAAGATCCATGGCATTGCTTCTGAGATGAAGAAAATCTCTGCAGGTGCTCGCTTTGGTCACAATACACCAGATGATTACCCGCCCGATGTACTTGCTACGCAGTTGGTAAAAGGTTCGGGGAGCAAGCTCACTACGCTAGTATTCGCTCAGGTTATGTCGGGCAAGCCCATTAGTACCTTATTCAGCCAATGCCGTTCGCTCGCTTACGATTCCCGGTCTGACTCGAAAATGGCTTCGTAAATTGCGAATCCACAGCCGAAGACAATCGTGATAGCAGATCATAGCCGACACAGAAAGAAGCCCGTTCCCGGAGGACCATCCATACATGAAGCACTACGTACAATTTTCATGGTTTAGACCAGTAAGTAAGTCAAGATTTAGGACTTTTATCGTAGAATATATCAGCCCGCAGGATTTCGTATCGGCAGGAAACCACAGTATCTGCGTTGAGGTGGTCGACTGTGACTTTATACCAGCAGTGCGAGTCTCTGGAAGCGGTCGCTTGCGCGGTAGCATTTACCTAGGCGTAGACTACTGTGTACGAAGTACAGTACTAGTAGTTCTTGTAAGTGGAGCACACCGGCGTTCCCAGCATTCCCATGGTTTCTACTTGCCAGACAGGCGAACCGATTCAGGCCAAGACATGTCAACCATCACAACCTTCGCTCCAAACCAGATGCCTAAGCCCTACTGCACAGCACGGGTATGTCAGCGCCAGGTCCGCCTCTCCAGATTGATGCCGAGAACAGGTGGCGGTTTATCCCGGGTTGTGTCCTGGTCCCATCATCAAGGGTCGTTTACTATGCACCATTCATCCAAAGCAAATGTTTCTTTCATTCTTCGCCACAAATTGGTGATGCATTGAGCATGCCGACAAATTAGGTTGACAGAAAGATTGACTGAAGCTGAGACAGGGGTGGAGAAGGACATCCCAGTGGGTTGATCTTATAACTACTGCGGTCCATGCGTAGAGTGAGATAAATCGCTTCAATGCAACCCAAACGTGTGGTCAGCCGAAAGAAAGCGAATCCTACAACTGGTAGTGGTGTTTTACAGGTTGTGACTTCTTCCAGGCATTGACATAGTACTGATTACAAATTCTTAAACCTAGAAGGAGAAGGGAACGAAATTATGCATCGGACGTAGGTTCCAGTAGATTCCAGTAGACCGATCGAACAAAGTATCAAGATAGTCGACATTATAGCTCTTCTACATAATCTTTTTCCACATTAGGAGATGAACAAGCCCAAGGCCTGGAAGAGGTATAGTAAGTCGATACCGAAGAAATAGCAAGACAGAGAAAGTTGATTGTGCTGCTCTTCCTAGCCTTATTTTCAACCCTATTCTATGTCCTATCATTTCCGGGAGCAAGACGGTCGCATGAAAAAACAGATTGATGGGACATCCCCGCAAGTAGTGAGCTGAGCTGAGTGTTGCATATTTAAAATAAAAAAAGGTTCTAAATCTACTTTGCATGCTCTCGTTTCCACTGTTCTGAACAAGACCCGACCGGGATGGGTGGACATGTCCTCTCTTCGATTCGTGGAATGAGCCCATTCAGAAATTCCAGTAAGCGCTTGCGAGATATTTCGGAGGAAACGGAAACAGAACGCCTCTCTTTGTAATGTACACTTTAATTACAGTACGTTCCAAAAACCTGATGAAAACCGGTATCCCCATTGTTGGATGGGCTGTGTCTATCGGATAGACGTCAAAACGAAGGATCACTATTCTGATGATGATGATACTTGATTTCGCATGCTTTGGTGTGTCCACCAAAGCATGCATCTATCCACGGCTATCTTAGCGAACGTCAGACCTAGTTATCCCAGCGACTCGACCCATATCCACACCCTTGATTGCCATAGACATGCACTACACCTAACAGCGCACCAGAGTTTTGGTGCGTGCAGTTTTAAGACAGTCGAGGGGAAAACGTGTTGTCCGACCTCAATGCCGTTGGATATTCGACGTCTGGGGTGCCAGTATCGCCGCTAGGAAGTAATGTTGGAATGCGGCGCGGCGTAACTGGGTAGGGGAACAAGTTAGTGTGTCAGCACCCCAGATGTGCTTTGTCTTATTGATCCTGCACTCGGAAATATTCAAGGTTGGGGTTGCTTTTGAGCCGGTGGCACAATCGGTAGATCGGGATCGTAGAACCTGGACAATGTGGGGTGGGATTCCTCGGACCGGTTGGTGGAGTTGGCCCTGATGGAACGCAACTGTGCATACTAACATAAGTAGTATCTTCTGCACATACTGTAGTTAGAGTATATGGATATTGTCATTGGAAGGGGTTCTCCATCCTCAGAGCTATTACTCAATGCGAGACCTCCAAGCAAGGTCCGTGGAACTCGCCGCGTGCAGGCTGGATGAGTGCTTCGCATAGATACCAGTGTTCATCTATCAAGTTACCAGTATTACCCAATGTCTACATCCCACTTTATTGTACTCTCCGCAGCTGTGCAGCTACTGATATTTCCCAACGATGATGTTTAACGCGCCCCCCTGGAAATTCAGAGGTGCCCGTTGACGTGAATCTGGAGGCAAAGACAAAACAGATGACCATCGTTAATTTAAACGAATAATAGATCCAAGAAAGGAAAATGTACGATCAAAATCTTGTCTTGTGGAGTGACTTGTTAACGTGCGACAGTGAAGTACGTATATGCCTTTAATGAGCCAACCATAGTTGCGATACTCATATGAAGGGATCCTGTTCTTCTTTAGCGGGATTTTCTCATGACCCCTGAGCTGTATCGCATGTTTCTGATCTGCGCGCAATCCGAACCTTCGTAAGCCCCATGTCACTGGAAAGGTGTGAGTGCGCGCTTGCGGAATGATTTTTCGATCCCAGTCAGAACCTGGTCGATGATCCGATCTTCGCAACCTTGAAAAGATTGACTTACCTGGTTGCAGTACCAGTATGTACCTCCCGACGGTGATATTCGAGAGAGTTGCAAGAAAACGTCTATTAATCAAGCAATACAAATAGAAAACTACCCCAATATTTACAGATAGTCTAACGCACAACCTTCTTTATTCGTGGAAAATGCCCATGACTTTCGTTTCTTTAGAGCGGGTTTACTAGAGGACGGTTGGCTGTGAGCAGGTTGATGTGAGGCCTCGGGCCCACTTTATATCAGGGGTGGAGAGGCTCAACTGGTCGACAAGGATTGCATGGATGCAAGATGCTGCGGTGCGAGATCACTGCCACGGCTATTTGATTGGCTGCGAACACTCCATGCATCTTTAAAATAATTGGTTTCTATCGCGCCGCATCAACAGATAGAATCCACCACAGAGACAAATACATTAACAGGAGAATTCATCACATGGGTTCCTACTGGGTAAATGACTACTTACCACTGACAAGCCGCTGAGGTAATGCCTTGAAACTCACTAAAGAAGACTGCTG
>JAOYMO020046948.1:0-11868 GCA_025802455.2 Iodosphaeria phyllophila
ATGTGAGTATCACTGTCATCCGATTGTGAAATAAACATAACCTAACAAGCGAGATAGGATATTCCCCATTCACACAATGAGTCCCCAATGGAACTTCCCAGCCTACCCACTTCTTCTAAGCGCCCCTTACGCCGCGAATCTCCTACAAGCCGCTACTAAATCAGGGAAAGACCTGATCGGCAACAAATTGACCCTTGCATTCAGTGCCATCACAGTCCAAGGCACAGGCTACCTCATCAGTTTCATGGTCAACGCCACATTTTTATACCGACTCTTCACGCAAAAGCTTCCGCGCGATGCCCAACGACCTGGTGTCTTCATATCCATGGGACCCAGCGGCTTCACTTCTGCGAGTCTGGTATCGCTCGGCCTCCAAACTGCCGACTTTCTGCCCCGTGACTTCCGGGGCAACACCAACGAAATCGACCAGCGCATCGTCGCATACAGCCTGGAGATCCTGTCCATCATGGTGGGACTGTGGCTGTGGGGACTGAGCGTGTGGTTCTTTTTGGTGTCCGTTGGCTCGCTGCAAAAGTACCTCCGCCGCGAACAGTTCATCCCGTTCGACATGACGTGGTGGAGTTTCGTGTTTCCGAACACGGCGATGATCTCAGCGACACAGTCGCTGGGACAGGCACTCGATAGCACCGGATTACAGATCTTTGGGACGGTGATGACGGCGCTGTTGGTGCTGGTGTGGTTTTTGGTGTTTGGGGCTATGTTGAGGGCGCTATGGAGGAAGGATTTGCTTTGGCCGAAGGGGCTGGAGGCGATGGAACCGTGAAAAGATTTGGTTTGCATGCGTATATAGTAGCTTCAATTCGGGGGGGAAAGCGAGACGTTCTGTATTTCCCATATTTTTTTCCGTGTATATGGTTATGGACGACCGGACATGATAAACTTCATTATACTAGATATCTACTAGAGCATAGACCTCCACAGCGTTAAAATTAAATTCAAGTATCCGTCAGATCGCTACTGCACATGTGTATCTGCCTCGTGATTGAAGAACGAGAATATGATGACTTTTCATAGAGGTCATGTTGTGATGACATGTAAAAGCTGTGCAACGCAAGCTTTCTACCCTCAATTGTCATGGATGCTACCTCCTACGAGCCAGCGAGAACACTGGATACATCATCACCTTCAAAAGAGCGCCTCAAATCATCCGACCAGTCACTTGTATCTGCGCGGCCCTCTGTTACGAGCCTTGTCTGTGATGTTTCTCGGGCGGTCTCGCCCATCACGGCAGACGGATCGCCGACAAGCTTCAAGAAGTCGGTTGAGCTCTTCCTACTGGAACTATTATACAGCACGAGAGCCTCAAGCCCTTAAACATAAAAGAAGACAAGTGACATCGGTGGAGATGTAACAACCGGCGGTAAGAGGCATCGATCGTCAAGAAACGCGTTCTCTCACGTGCTTCCATAATCGGCGTCAAATTTCGGAAACCCCAAAGGGCAATCCTCCATTTCTTACTCTAGAGCACATGATAGAGGAGGACTCGATTGAGAAAACTAGTTGTTTGGGCATAGTCCACCTACAATAAAATGTGCTCGGGAAAAAAGTACATGGAGAGTAAAAGGAAAGGAAATCTGGGAAGCGAAAATTTCCATCGCGCACTCAAATACTGGCAGAGCTTGCGTGGTGGGGCCACGCGTCGCAGCTGTTCGTCGGCTGGGTGCCTGGCTCGCAGCTGTCGGGATGCCTAATTGAGCTCACTTTAATCGGGCAAGATGTCATGTGATTTCGCGTTTGCCTGGCTCGCCTGCATCTCGTCACCGTCAAGCGAGCGCGTCAGAGTTGGCGACCGAAAGAATTTCCCAGCCAAAGCCATCAGGGTTCGCAGTTCGCGATTGAATGGTTGCCCAAGTGGCACAGTAGTTTGGGCAGATCTTCCATCTTGCCAACTACTGCACTCTATTCTTGCGTCAGGCATTGAGTCTTTCCCGGGTTCCCACCAAAATGGCCGATGCCGACACGATACGGATCTTGGTGGCAACGGACAACCATGTCGGGTTTGAGGAGAAAGACCCGATTAGAAAAGATGATAGCTGGAAGACATTCGACGAGATTATACAGCTAGCACGGACTCAAGATGTGGACATGATCTTGCTAGCCGGGGACCTGTTCCACGACAACAAGCCTTCGCGCAAGTCCATGTACCAGGTGATGCGAACGCTGCGCAAGAACTGCCTGGGCGAGAAACCGTGCGAGCTGCAGTTTATGAGCGACGCTAGCCAAGTCTTCGAGGGGGCCTTCAATCATGTCAACTACGAGGACCTGGATATCAATATTGCCATCCCCGTCTTCTCGATCCATGGAAATCACGACGATCCTAGCGGGGATGGCCACTATTGTTCTCTGGACTTGCTTCAGGTCTCGGGTCTGGTCAACTTCTTTGGACGCATCAAGGAGGCCGATAAGATTGACGCCAAACCTGTAATGCTGCAGAAAGGGTCTACCAAGCTTGCCTTGTACGGGCTGAGCAATGTGCGCGACGAGCGTATGTTCAGGACGTTCCGCGAACATAATGTCAAGTGGTTTAGACCGGGCCAGCAGTCGGCCGACTGGTTCAACCTGCTCACCGTGCATCAGAATCACACGCCCCACAATGCCACCAACTATCTACCCGAGAACATGCTGCCGGATTGGATGGATCTGGTAGTATGGGGTCACGAGCACGAGTGCAAGATCGACCCGACCAAGAACCCGGAGACGGGCTTCCATGTCATGCAGCCCGGTTCGTCCGTCGCCACGTCTTTGATCCAGGCCGAATCGGAACTGAAACACGTGGCCGTCTTGAGCATCACTGGCAAAGACTTTACGGTCGAGAAACACAGACTCAAGACGGTGCGACCGTTCGTGATGAAGGAGATCAGCCTAGCTTATGACGATCGATTTGAGGGATTGGAAAAGAAAAAGAACAACAGGCAGGAGTTAACGAGAAGATTGATTTCTGTGGTGGATGAGATGATCGATGAGGCCAATGCGCAGTGGGACTCGCTGCAAGATGGAGAGGATGTCGCTGATGAGCGTCCGTTGCCCCTGATCCGGCTCAAGGTTGAAACCACTCTGCCAGCGGAGGGGGGCGGACAGTACGACCTTGAAAACGCCCAACGGTTTTCAAATCGGTTTAGCGAGAAGGTGGCTAACACGAAGGATGTGATCGCTTTTTATCGCAAGAAGAAGCAACAGAGAAGTGAGTGAGGCAGAATTTCTATCAGTTGACTCCCTTGGGGGTTGTTGACGAACAAATAAACTAATTGAAATTACATAGACACCACCGACGTCAAAGTGCCAGAACAGCTGATGGGAATTGGCGGGCCCGACGGTATTCAAATCGACAAACTAGTCGGCGAGTACCTGTCCAGCCAGTCTTTGAAGATTCTACCGCAAGCGCCGTTCGGGGAAGCAGTCAACGACTTTATCCAAAAAGACGACAAGGGCGCCATGGATGACTTTGTCCAGGCCTCGCTCGACAGCCAGGTCCGGCAGATGCTGACTCTCGACGATTCTGAGTCGGATCTCGAGAAAGCCATGAACACGCATAGGACCAAGCTCGAACAAGACGCCCAGAAGGGCGTTTTGAAACAGATGCGAAGACGCAGAGCCATGGTCCAACCCAAACCAGATGATTGGGATTCCGATCTCCAGGGTCATTGGGAAGACCAACCGGGCGTGGTCGAGTATGACGACCCCAACGAAGAGACCCAACAACAACAACAGAAGAAAGCAGCTCCAGCTGGAAAAGGCAGGGTTGGTCGCAAAACAGCGGCCCAAGCAAGAGACGAATTCGAAGACGACGAAATGGCAGATGCTCCTGACCCGCCACCCATAACTCGAGGCCGCGGTCGTCAGTCTGCCAAGACACCTACCGCATCCACCCCCAAACCCACAACCAAAAAATCAACGACAACAAAGCCCACAGGACGAGGTCGCAAAGCCGTATTTCTAGAAGATGACGAGGACGAAGACCAAGACCAAGCCCCAGCCCCAAACAACAACGACGAAGACGACAATGATGAGTTCATGGACGTAGACCAAGAGCCCCCAGCCCCAGCACCCAAAAAACGCGCCACCGCCAAAACCAAACCCACACCCGCAGCGGCGACGAGGTCGTCAAGATCACACCAGAGCGCCTGCGCCGCTCCGGCACCGCCGCCGACGAGGCAGCGCCAGTCCAAGCTCAATTTCTCGTCACAGGCGGCGTCGCAGACGAGGAAACAGGCGACGCAACAGAGGCCGCTGGAGATCAGCGATGACGAGATCTCGGATGACGACCCGTTTGAACCTATGGCGAAAAGGGGGAGATGACGATAGCGGGTTTAGTGTGTTGCATGTATATGGTGCTCATGATGTGTGCAATGAGTGGGCAGGCTGGTGTGTTTATGACGCGCTTGCGAGAGTGATGTAGAAATGTTCGTGGGATCTGCTGATATGGCCCACACTCAGCTGAACGATTTTCATGCCACTGTTGATAGCTATGATGGATGGACAGACAATGAACGACGAGATGAAGATATGTGATGACCTACTTCGGCGACGTTGTCGCTGCTATGACTGGAGACACCCAAGTTTAGCACCATCACAGACAGCCATAGTCAATCAGCCAGCAACCCATTGTGTGAATGGTATCATATATGTTCTACGGCGCGGAATCCACGCATGACAGCTACGATATGCACTCTAAGCCAGCACCTCCGTTTTCCATGTCCCATCTCTATATCCCTTGCTCGTCACCATTCATGGATGCATGTACCGTTCCACTTATGTACCCAGCCGACTGCTGCTGTGTGTGTGTGTGTGTATATCTGCTCCTTTCCCATGCAGGAGTACGTAGTAGTTGGTGCCCACCTAGGTTCTGTTTGCCGTCCTATGTTTCTTCCCACGGAACCGGAGTCCACGGCGCCAACGTCCAGTGAAAAAAAACATCACAAGTGTGATATCGTAGTGCCGCACAATTCTGCGTACCTGTGGTCTCGGTTTCATCATCCCGATTTGTTCCGCTTCGTGAGGCAACCATCTCCTCACACTCATAGTCGTAGTCATACTCCTCATCCTTCAGGACCATCTTTTCAGTCTTGGCTCCGTATGCTCAGCCATGACGATGTATCTACACCTACAAACCAACGCAGGGTCCGCCATGGGTCAAAAGTTTGACTGACAGCAACAACATCGCCTCTCACAACACCTCAGATAGCTCCGCCCTCATCGCCCCTATCTCCCCTTAGACCTCCTCTTCTTCCCGACTTGTCAACTACCAGCCGTCAAAGGCGGTCCATCCATGCTGCCACTCCTCGCCCTCCCTCTCTTGGCCCCCCTGTTCGCATCGCCCACGTCACCTTTTCCATTACCAACTCCACCCCTGTTCCAGCTCTGGCGTCGCGACATCCACTCCAAAACCGTCTCGTAGCACAACACAAATTGCCGGAGACTTTGCACCATGCTAAGCCGTTGCTCTCGGAAATTCTCCACCGTTTTCTCGATCAAATCCACTGATTCGTTGTTCGGCCAATCGCCGGATTCTAGACTACTTTTGTTTTGGTTATTGTCAATGCTGTTCGGCCCTTGAGGACTCTGACCGATGTCCGCGCTGAATGATCGGGTCAGATCTATATCGCCGTCTGCGTCGCGCGGACGCTTTGGCGTCGTGATCGTTTCTCCTGGTTGTTTTCTTGAAGCGGCGGTGAGCTCCTGACGTCTCATCGTGTCTATAACACTATCCACCGTGCAAAAGGTCCCGGTGCGACCGCAGCCGGCAGAGCAATGCACAAGTATCGGACGCGCATTCGGATTGGGCTCGGGCTCGTCAAACCAGGATGTCGGGGCTTGCTCGAAGGCAGTTACAGCGCTCGCGTTCAGAGGGATTGCCGCTTGCTGAGTCTTGTTGGCCAGCTCGACGAGACCAAGAAGCTGGGCCGGGCGCGCGGGAGCACCAAAATCAGGCCAGGACGCGTAATGCAATTGAGTGATCTCTCGTAAAGGTGCAAACGGGATGCCAGCATGGCGCACGGCGAACTTACGGACCATCACAACGTGGTTATGGTTATCGGTCGCGGTTTGGGTCGGTGGCGCCTCAAGGTGGAATGCTGAAGCTGTAGAAGTTGTGTTAGCCCGCCGACGAGCAGCCTCTGTCGTGTTAGTAGAGGGTCCGGTCAAGATGGGGCCTGCTCGGTGCTTGTCCATGTCCAATGATACTTTCATCTCGGACAGTTGTGTCACAGTGATGGGACCAAACTCTCTATTGCTCCAATAGTTATGGCATTTGAGTTGGCCGCCCTCGGATTCAGCCGTTAACATGACAATGACGCGGACATCTTGATCCCAGACGACAGACCAGAAATCCTATTGCGAGTCAGCTAATGTATGAGGAAGAAAACATGGTTCTTTTGAAGTTTGTACGCACATTGAAGGTAGAGGGGAGCGGTCCTTGAGCGGCAATATATCGCTTATTACTCCCAGGAGCTTTGATGTGGCTAGCGTTGATGTAATCACAGGCGCCATCTATTTTATGCGCCAACTGAACACGCGCGTGATCAAACGGAAGAATGTCTTTGTACCGGTTCTTGCCACCTTTCTCAATTCCCGAAAGAGACACAGGTTTCTCACAACTGCCTGTGGTCTTGCTGCTATCGTCCTGCTGCTTTGTCGGCTGGAAGGATGAGTATGCTTGCTTCATGCGCAGCTGTTCCGCACGCTCGATCTTCAAGAACTTCTCAGACACAACTTTTCCATGGTCTGGTACCAAGCTCGCAGTGCGCAACCACTGCGGTAGCAAAGCGGAATCTATATTGTCTGGTTTTGCAATGTCCATTTGTCCTACCCCGTCAGCAAGTTCCGTGTTTTGTCGGATATTTCCGAAGAACGCATTGGTGGGCCCGGCATCAAGGGGCAGAGCCACACCTCCTATCACAGGTGCGAACGTTGGTCTTCCATCGCTGTTGGTGGAAGCATTCGAGTGGCCACTGCGTTCAGCGGGCGAACGGTGATCAACGAGTCCATCCAAGGCAGTTGCAAATGCGTCAAATCCCCCTCGCAATAGATAGGAAGCCCCACTGTAGCCCTCATTCGTGAACTTCTTGAACATGTTCATGGCTGACATGGCATCTCTTTTTTCTAAAGACGAACCATCATACACGATCAGATACTTGATGCGCTGCCATCGTGAAAATGCCTCCTGGTCCTGGTCTGTGAGCAAAGTCTTTTGCAGCTTCTTAAGATCAAAGGTGGCGCGCTTGAGTAGGGTTGTCGGGATGCAAAGATTCAAGGCACCCTGGATCCGGGACTGTGAGTAGTGGGTAGACACCCGCACATCCAACAACAAAAAGTCACTTTTAGGCACCTTCTGGATGATATCTCGGAGCTGATTAGGCATGATGAGGGTCGGGCCGCCTTCCAGCGATGAAGGCAACGTCTCTGCTCGTGGTTTGACCCCTTCTGTGGGTGGAGACATGCTCGATTTACTTTGAGGAAGTGAAAGTCGCGGCTGTGCATCTTCCACCTTGGAGAGGTTGGAGCGCCTCGCGGGAACGAAAGGGGAGTCGACTAAGGGGGACTCGTTTGGAGCAGGTGATTCATGCTGAGGGCCACCAAAGAAGGAGGGCGGGTTCATCGAAACTTCAGAGTTTCGTTTGGAATCAGAGGAAATATAGGCTGAGTCGTGTAAACTACCCGAGTCACCAGCCTTACGATCCCCCTCCCTTTCTATATCTCCTTCCCATGGCTTATCAGAAGTTTCACTCAAACTTTTTGACCATCGCCCTGGCTGCTGCTTTGGGAAATTCATGGATGGTGGTGGTGGTGGCATGCCCGTGTTCGCATTGTTGAGGAAAAATCCCCTGGATCGGTTAGCGTCGGCCTGGCGCCGGAAAGCCTCGAATTCTGGGTTGGCGTCGAGAGGCAAGGGCCGGGGAATGGCAGCACCAAAAGATTTAACGGAAGACGACGGACTCCAATTCTCTCGGGCCAGGGCACCCGAGTCCCCGGGATCCGCCGTCGGCTCGATGTTGAGGCCGAAGTAATTGGGGCTAGGCGTGCGTACATCAGAGGCCAGAACAGGAGAGATCTGACTTTTATGGGTTGGCGGGTATGGTTGACCAACTGAGTGCGGCATCCTGGGTGATGCCATGGGTGTGGTCGACCTGTTAGTACAAAAGGGTTGTGCGTTGACGTGCCCGTGGCGCGACGAATGTGGAGCTTGTGAGTTGGACGAATTGTGCGAATGGGACAAGCCCAATGAAGGTCTTGATGATGTCCTCATGATTGCAGTGTTGTTATTGCTGATGTTGCGAGGTACTCTATATTATGTATTGCTGGGTTCTGGAGGCCCAGGAAGTATGACGTCGCCGATTTCTAATGCTGCAGCAGCTCGCGCTGTTACTGTTGTTGCTGATACTGTTGCTGTTGCCCACACTTTGCGAGCTCCTCAACAAAACTGCACACTGCACTGATGTTACCTGCGCATCGATCCTTAACTCGATACAGGCTGGGCTAAAAGGTTTTAAAGAGACTGTGTCGTCGCAGGGCATGGGCGATCCAACGCATCGATGTCGTAACCAAGGTCACTGACGGGCAGCTGCGCTACGCAAATACGCAAATGTGTAACTTGCCGAGACCCGATGGAGAATGAAGTCGGCGATTTCCAGACAGGAAAGGGAAGTTGGACACACGAGCCACAGAGATGCAGCTAGTGGAAGGAAATATGCCGGTCTAGTTTCACATTTCCAGTCGTGCAAAACAATATAAGCGATCCTCCATATCGCACTTCATGTATATGAATTAGACAAGCCAGCGTAGAGACGAATGGTCAGTGACTAGGTCTGCAAACCTACCTCAACAAAACCTAGTACACACACGAATTCTTCGCCAAACCTGTAGCGCAAAGGAAGCGCGAGTAAGGCTCGTCGATGACAGGAGCGGCGATCGCAGTTGTCGGGTTCCAAACTGGCGGACGGCGGAGGCGACTTGCAGATCGAGGATGACGGAATAAGATATTTGCCTACTTCATGATAGGCTAGCGGTGAGCAAAGTTTCGTGAGGGCTACTGTACTAGGGTACAGGCGCAGCGGGTAGATTACCCCAGAGCGTGAAAAGGGCGAACAGGACCCTGAAAATATTGATCGGACGGATGGAAGAGGGGAAGTGTGGAAAAGTACGTGAGAGAGAAAGAAAAATAAGGGTCCTTTAGAGCAGTTGCTGCAGTGCCGGATGGTTGATCCCAGGATCTACTCGGTCGCGGCATCCGCTCCGCATTTGGTACCTTATCTCGGGCTTTGCGTTGTGCAACATCACGTTATGTACCACACTATGATAGATCCCTAGGTAGGCACTATATGCTTCGGGAGTTGGAATTTTACAAATTTTCACCACTGGAAGGCATCGAAATGATCTCACGCTCTCACGCTTTTTACCTCTGATGGAGCCTTGTACAATGGGATATGTCAGAATATCGGGTAAGCGCAATGAGGTAACTTCAAAGATAGAGTCCGCTCGCGGGAGTGGGCCAGAATCTCCAACGTGAGCTCACAGACCAGAGCTCAGATCTGCAAGTCGTGATCCGGATGAGCTTGGACGGAAATAGGCAAAATAGGCAGTGATCTTCACAGTGACCGAAGAATCTAACGCAACGTGGGAAGACGAGAAGAGAAACGCAGCAAACACGCGTAAGAACATCCGGAAACTGGAATCTTTTAGGAAACACATCGACCCTTCTAGACCACGCTTAGAGCGAAGTGCTGTTTGCCCATTGCCATTTGAGGCTTCATTCAGACAGTGAAACAGTCTTTTTCGAATTCGTACTCGACCCAATCCGTTGATGCGGCTGACCACGAGCGCGACCGCCACCAGAATGCCAGGGAATCCTCTCACATGAATGGAAGAGTCCAGACTCCACACCTCAGCAAACCAGACCCGACTTGCCTCGTGTGCACCAGGGCCCTGAATGCGATTTATCCACGTACAGTATTTTTGAAAGTAGGAAGATTTCTGATCGGCACAACCCGGACCCTCTTTGTGGAAGCGGAATCCTAATGCAAGGCAACTTTCAGGGTGCAAAGACGTCATGCTACGTACGCCTAGACCCTTCGTGTGTAACCTAATGAATATGGCACACCGTAGATACCAAGCTGACTTGACAAATCCGATTTTCATCCTCGAGATTCCCGCCTTTTCGGCCAATAGCGACGAAGGATCAAGCCCTTAACTGATGTTGCCCCAGATCTTTGGTTAATCCCGGACGGGCTGAGGGGCAAGAAACGGATGTTTCTTTCGAGTTTCCTCGTCAGAATTCCAAAGCGGTTAGCTGAGATACACCGCAAGATGACGCTACAAGACATTGGCCCCACTCAGATCGACATGGCGGCTAACCGATTCCAGGTATCTCGCTTTTTCAGCCTTCCTCGCTCTTTCTGTGTACGGAGTCCGGACTTCGGACCTAGGAGACGGTCCATCAAGAGGACAAGATTGGTGTGGCATCCTCCCTCGTCGGACAAGGATATCGTCAGATCGTGGGTCCTCTAGGACACTATTCAAATCCCGAGAGGCGAATTTGAGGGTAAAATCAACCTTGCTCCGCCATCCGCAGTTATCGAAAACTGTCGGAATGTGCTACAGATTCCCATTTGCACCGCAAGTATTCGTCCCTGAGAATTCCTGTCAAGATATCGATACCCATTAGAACCTCAAACTTGCCCATGTCGAAGAAATTGAGAAGGTATCAGGTTTCAGCTCCCTATCAATTTCGACAAGACTTATGGGTAGGCGTTTCTGAGTCCCAACCTGATGGCGCAGGATCCAGATCATGGTGGAAGACTTGAGGAATGCCAAAAGATGGCGTGTCTTCTGCATTCTAAAAAAAAGCCCTGCGCCATGAACGGACGACCATGATAAGAAATCAGGCCACGAGATCTCACAGACGTCCCCAGGGGTATGAATTACCACTTTTCATTCGCGTGGCGTTGACCCAGAGCGCTGGATACGGACCCTTCTAGCTTAATACTCTAGACGTAACTACTACTCCCAGATGCGATGACTTAAGAGAAAGACCATTACGTCATTTTGGTTCTCCCGTGGTAATGGCATAGTGCACTGCCTCGAGATCACAGGTTTACCCATCATTGAAAACCAATTCGCCCGTGTCTTAGCCATAAGCTCATGTTAATCCAGTTCTACATACGGACAGATTGGCAGTGTATCGTGTCAACAAGGCCATTTTATGGCCCAGGGTCCTTTTGCCGTACGGTTATTGCCGAATGATCACGCAGCAACAGCTTTGTTTATCATGTCATCCTTTTCCAATAAAGGTCAAGTGACCATCTCATTCCTTGCTAACATGATTAATTGGGTATTTTTGCTCTTCCCTATTTGACTCTATGATGTCAAGACTCGACTTCGACCGACACCTCCAGCTCGAGACATTCGTTTCTTTCAAAGTCCAAGATAAGTCTATGTTTCTCGATAAGTTATGGCGAAAATAATAAGTAGAGCGGTCATTGATGCCGTGCTGGTTTTTCGGTGGTATGGGAATTATCCTCCTTTCTTGCTTCTCTTTTTGACTTGGATTCAGCTCTCCACAGTTGACTTTTTAAATAAGACAAAGTTATAATGTAGAAATATGACAGCTTTGTTGTTGATGCTGGATCGTTGCCATTTGAGGGCGTAACGAATTACAATTTGGCATTCCAGTTTAGATTCGTATGCTTTATAACTTTTGTATCATTTTGCAAAGAGGTTGATGAAACCTTCGTTCTGTGATTTGGTTTAAAGGTAGGACAGGAGAACGCCTTAGTGAGATATCTACGGAAGACGTAAAGTAGCTTGGACATGTTTATGTGAGGATAGGGCAGTGAAACTGTCCAAATCTTGGTA
>JAOYMO020047031.1:0-11864 GCA_025802455.2 Iodosphaeria phyllophila
ATCAGCAACATATGGTTCAACCACATTCTCAATCATCTCAGCATCCACCGCCGCCGCCGCCGCCGCCTCCGCCGCCAGAGATTTCAAGGTGAGCCAATTCCTTGGGTTAGGCAAGGCAGGTCTGACTATCTTGATCTGTGCAGGGTCTTCATCTCTTGGGAAGGGATTGTGCTTCCTGTCGTAAGTCTTCCGTCCCGTAACCGCTTCAATGCTGGGGCCGGATCTGGGCTCCAATCTGCGTTCGGGCAAAGGTAGCTTCTGCCTTTGTTTGTTTTGCGGGTCGGTATCCAGCGTTTTGGTCAGGGCAGCTATCAACGCTGCACCTTCTGCAGCCTCCACCGCCGCAATCGGGGCCACGGTTGGTCTCGGGGTCGGCTTGGGTTCCCGCCAAGCTCGATACAAGATGCGATACTTCTTCTCATCTCGGGCCATGGCCTTGTCCCGCCGGGCCACACCAGCCCGGACTCGCGGTGAAACAGACATTTTGGCGGGGGTCTAATGGAATGGCTGAGCTTGGCTGGATAACGGGCGACTCTCCAGGCCAGATGGTCCTCCGGTTCCGGCAATCAAGGACTAGGCCCTGGTCCTCCATCCACTGCAGGCCAATAAAACATCATGGCCCGTCTCCGTAACCGGGAACTCTTGCTTGGTAAAAAGGCGGCCATCCAGCTCGAAGCTGGCCAACAACTTGCTCGTGGTCACTCCGGCAGGCTGTTTTCGGTAGTCAAGTAATTGAACGGGTTCTTTCAGGATGGTGCGCTCAGCTTGGATTCGGTCGACCGCTTTGCTGAGCCGTAGATGAGCTCGTGAGCAATGGGATTTGGGCTCCAGTGTCACATAGCGCCGTTGCAGATATCTTTACTCCCACTCATCTGAATAAAAGCTGACTGAGTGAAAGCAGTTGATTTTTGACTATCTACCGTTGCTATGGACATAGAGTAGGCTGGCCCGGAGACTTTAGGCAGCCCTATTCTTTTCCCGAACCCGTTCCATCCAACTTTTCTTCGCCCTGGTCCACAAAAGAAACCTGTTGGCCAATCTTGGCCTTGGCCCACTTGGGACATCCCAATCAATACCCGGTGGCCTGTCTCGCCACAGTTCAAGCAGGTTCCCTGCCTCATGTGCTCCTGCTTTTCCGCTTCCGTCATCCTCGATCCAGAGCCAGGTCCAGCCCTTCGATTTGATTCAAAGCTGGCCTGGGATCTAGCACCGAATCCCTTAGAACGACCCTGGTTGGGGTCCCGGCGCTTCTGCCGGGCTTGGTGGTTGACCTCGTGGGCATAGGCGGTCTTGGCTACCCGGTCGCAGGAGGTCTCGTAGGAGACGTCGTCGTCGGTAGAACCGAGGAAGGGGCGGGTGTCAGAGTAGGACGGGAGGTGGTCGCACAGCTTGGCCTTCCACTAGTCTGAAGGAAGCCTCGAATTCGTAGCCAAGCTATTGGACTTGGCGATAAAAGAGTATATGTCCCCCCCTTCTTTTGAACCCGGCTGGTAGGCCATTAGCCTGCAGCTCCCATCGGGCATTAGACTGCTGGTTACGGTCATGAAAAGCCGCGGCCAGATTCTGGATCATTTCGGCCGGGCATGACGAGGGCTGGTCCGAATCGTAGCGGGGGAGCAGGGCGTTGTCTGCCTTGCCCTCGAGCAAGCTCATCAAGTGTCCCATCTGGCTTTTCTCCGTTCGAAAGGCGGGTGCATCCTTCGAATTGTTTGGCTATCTTCCAGATCCAGGTCCGGAAAGTTGCACGATCGGTATCGCCCCTGAAAACTGTTCGGTGGTTTGCCCGGGCCCTTTCGCTACCGTCGTAGCCGGTGTTGGCCCCGTTGGGTGCCGAAAAAGCCTTGAAGGCGGGCGCTTTCCGCCTCTAGTTCAGCGATGCGGGTAGCGCAGTCGAATTAGGCTCGCCCTTGGGAAGCGCCCTGGGCATCCGACATGCTTCGGGGCGTTGGTGTGGTGAGGTCGCTGGTGCTGTCTTCCAGCGGCTGATGGGCCTGTTGTCTCGTTGGTATCCGGGCCTGTCTTGGCCACTGTCAGGACTCTATCGAGAACTCGGTCTCTTTGGTAGGAGAATCATCCTGGTCTACTGAAAGTAGGTAAGTAAAAGAGTGCCTTATTTGTTAGTCGCTAGGCTAGCGACGAGTATAGAGCTCATAATATAGTGTAGCGCCTAACAGACCGTTCTCACCAACGCTTCTTCCGACTGCTACATTCTGCCTAGCAAGAGCACCCATTTTGTCGTTGTATTCATGGATGACTTCATCCGGAAAGTTATCAAGCTAACTTGCCCACGCTAGGATCTTCCAACATACGGTGCAATCAAAGTTCCACTCCTCCCGTTCCTTGATGGACTCCATACCAGGAGTCGGATCATCCCACTCAGCCCATGAATCTTCCAATTCTTCAGCGTCTGAGATTTCACTCACACCCCCTTGCCTTTGCATTTGGGTTTCATGCCAGCTATCTGCTTAAGCCTGTAGAAGCCCGAAAATGGCTTTACAGTGTGCATTAGCACTATTTCCTCTGGGACACGCTGGCGAGTTGTGTCAACCATCTTTGCAACTGCCTTATTTCTGGGTAAGCCGGCCGCAGTGGTTGAATAGAACAAAAGAAGCACTGACCCTGTCCGACCCGAACTGCAACACACCCCGTAGCGCAACGATCAGCAGATCCAACCCGCATTGCTTTTTGCGACACTCCCAACAGAGCCTCTTGCTCGTTACAAGAGTCTCATGCGCCGCATCGCATCATGAATTTTTACAGCACCATTATGATAATTTCTTAGCTTGCAAGCAGCCATATCGGGCAGCCTACATACTGTGCCTGGTGACTTTGAATGGCGCATGCGTGAAGCCCTCCAAATGTCGAGCAGGGGAAGATGACGCAAGCTAAAGCTGCACATCAATTCAACATCCACCCTCCAACATTATCTCGTCGGTATCGAGGTGGGCGACAATCTCGGAGCAATGCTCATGTATTCAAGCAAAAGTTGACACCACCAATTCAATGGTGTAAGGCTTCGCGGAACGGTAGCTGAAGCATACAAGTAAAGAAAGGCTTTTCAATTGGCGAACGCGATATAGAAGAGAGCGAAGGCTATCTACCGGCGCCGAGCCGGGCGTGACTATATATATGATGGTTCCCCAATATCCTCCGAGCTGCCATCGCCATGGCGGTCCTCCCAGCTGTCCCAATGTCCCAAACCTCCGGCGATAACCCGGCAGCCTATCGTTAGCACACGCGCCCAATGGGTCCTCCAGCCTGCCTTGCCCGGGCATGGTAAGTCGTAATCGTAGGCTAAGGGATTGGTGACGATGCCCGGGCAAGGTGGCTGTCAGTGTGGTCGGCGGGCGGCCAAGTAAAAGGCCGGATTCGTGATAGCCCCCGGGCGGCTTCGGTCGGAGGCCGAACTTGGCCGGAGTCAGGGGCGCATGTATCGGGACGAGACGGGCGCGTAACGATACCGGCATTTTAGCCGGACATATCCTATGGATCGTTACAAAGAGTCAATTGTGGTGAAATGGATTTTAGGCGAAGAGCTGGCTGGCAGAGCCCCTACAAAGGCCAACGTAACAGCAGTAGCACAAGAAGTTTGCCGCACCCAGGGTAACACTTACCCTATGGGCGACCACTGAGTTGAAGGCTTCCTTAGTCGGAATGAGGAGATGAGGAAGAAGGTCAGGGGCGCCCTATGGACAGAGCATGCATTCAAGGTACTGCTCCAGAGAAACTGCGCAGCTGGTCTCAACTTCCTAAGCAAGTCATTCACCGAAAGCAGATTCGACCAGAGAACATGTACAACATGGATGAATGCGGAGTCCAAGAGGGTGAAGCTGTGTCCGGGGCAGTATTAGGTACATCTCGTGAGCGACGGACACGCGTTACAAAGTCTGACGCATCAGGCTGGGTGACTTTTCCTTGAGTATGTATCTGCAACAAACTTCCGAGGGACTCCTGTTTGCATTGCATCGGGCAAAACTCTACAAGCTCAACACTTACCAAGGAATGTCGGAGAATGGGAGTATATAACAACTGATTCGGGCTGGACGAACCATGCAATCGCAAACAGGTGGAGATAGATCAGGTCTTTCTGCCTGAAACAAAACCTCGCAGCCGGAATCACTGGCGACTCCTCATCCTCGATAGACACAAAGCCCATATCCATCTTGAATTCCAGTGGAAAGCTTTTTCAGAGAAGGTTTTTCTACTCTACCTACCACCTCACTCCAGTTCAGATACACAGCCGCTAGATGTTGGTCTGTTCAGTCCTTTGAAAACATATTACCGTCAACTTCTTCTCCGCGAGTCCGCTGGCTGCGAAGCTAAATCGCCTATTTACAAGCAACGTTGTTGCATTGCAGCATATTCTCAAGCATGCGAAAAGTCTTTTTCAACATCAAATATCATATCTGGTTGGTGTGAAGCTTCACGGACGGAAGGCTTATGCACTGAACGAACGGCCTCAAATTATATAACAAGATACCGAAAAGAGAGATTATCTGCAAGGCGGAGGGTGTTAGTTGTTTGGGACACCGCAACATTATCGACGTCCTCAAAACCTCTCGCCTTTCTACAGACATAGATACTCCTGAGGATCTCAACCTCCTTTTCCGATACCGCTCTATACAAGGCATTCGACTGCCTGCCATGCCATCGCGCAAATCTGAAGTGCATCCAGAATCGCGAGAGAGTCTTTCCTCCTAGCGACGTAAATGACCTCTGGCAGATCGATCTTGTCTCTCACTCTCCCCCCAGGGTTATACAAAGCCAAGTATGCAACTATATATACTGAAGCTGTTAGCCGTTGGCACGAAGGCGAAGCACACGCTGGAAGGGCGATGCCAGCACTACAATCCAACGTCGCCTAGAGCATTGGAAGTCCCTGTTTGGTCGACACTCTCGCCGTTCACGATCTTTGATGGAGGCTCTGAGTTTTCTCAAGCTGTCGCATATGCCGAATCTCGTGGCGCTCATGTTGAGACTACTGGGAACCGATGCTCCCGAGCAAAATGACCTCGCCGAACGATCTAACGGCATTGTTTTTTCCGCCATCCGGGCTATAGGGGCCGCCTCTTCACTGGACTCAACTCTGGCCCAGCAGCTATGATCAAGACTGGTACCCATGGCATGCACTCTTACAAACGACACGTTAACTAGCTTTCACAGGAAGACTCCGCATGAGGTCTTCTATGACGCGCTCCGTCCTGGACAGGATAACCGCCCATGCCTTTCACATCTTCGCATTGCCCTTTCAACAGTACTTGTCGGTATCCCAAAGAACCGTCTCATCCAGTCAGCCAAGTCTGCTGTATGTTCCGAAGACGGCTATCTCCTTGGCTAATCGGGTACCACCTTGTACGAAGTCTACATTCCTTCCCGACCGCGCGAAAACTTCAAGACGTCGCATTTATCCTTCCTTGAACAACAACTTTTACAGAACAAGACATGCATCAATCCAAGTCCTGATGACTATCTTGTTGAAGACGTCCAGGCCTTAACACCTCATGAAGTCTCAGGGAGCATTGACGATAGTCCTCAGGCTGCTAATACCGAATCTTCGCCTGATGACGACGCCTCTGAATCCGAATCGATTCACGAGGGCGTTGAGCCTGATAGCTCCTCCCTCTTCTCCTCCACTGCGGCGGAGCGGCCGAGAACGTCATCCTCCTCGGCGATATGATGAATCAACATTCTATCTGCCGTCGACTGCTCTGGCGCCATTGCGCTCTCTAAGAATCCGGAATTTCATCGTCGTACCAAGCACATCCGGATCCAATTTCACTACGTGCGGCAGGAAGTCTCTGATGGGCATGTGTCGCTCATCTATATCCCCGGCACGAAGCGGGTTGCGGATGGTCTAACAAAGCTGCTCCCCAAGGCTGCATTTCAAGGCTTCTTCAAAATGCTTGGTATGAAGGTCTGTACTCGACAAAAGCAATCAGCCAGCTCCTGAGACCAGCACACTACTTGGACCCCCCACCCCCTCCTCACCCAGAGTTACAACTTCCTTCTTCAGCAGTTTCTACTCCTAAGTCCACGAGGGAATTCAGAACTCAATTTTACCAGCTGTCAAGGGGTCACTCCCCCACTTCCCGTACGATGCGAGCCTTGATCAACAGGTTTTGTAAGAAGCATGACGAACTGGCAGGAACTAAGGTAGTCCAGGATAATACAGTTGAGTCTCTCAACAAGAAGCTGGAGCGGTATGAACCAGATGTCAGACAGACTGTGGAGAAGGATCAGAACAAGGTACTCCATAACCTCTACGCAATGGGGAGTGCAAAGGACAAGATTGAAAAAAGGCTAGTACATAGGGCACTGGATGCGCGCAAAGCGACGAGTCGGAGAAGGAAAATGCGCCACCTCCACCTAAAAGGCAACGCAAATTAAACACAGCTAAGCCAAGGAGGCCAAAAGGTGCTAAGTAGATATGATTTACACTGATAGAATATCTTCGTCAATTGACTACAAACTCAACTACAGAGTGGTGTCCTTTTGGAGTATGCCCAGCATGACTTTGCACTGCGGGGTGTGTTGCACTTCGGGTCGGACACGGTTAGTACCTCCTTTGAACTTCGTTACAAGTGTTGCGGGACTGCTGAGGGGAATATAATGACTGTTCTGGGGCGTGCCTTAATTCGAGCACGGAGTTGGGGCAATACTAACCTCTCCTCCACTCTCGTCGCATCCAACATCTGTCATTACTACAAATCCTCCCGCACATAGGGATGGTACGACAGCAACCATGTCGCGACGATAGAGTGCACAGCGCTCTGACTTTTGGTACCATCTGCCATGCGTATCATGGGTAAGAGGGTGATGATATCCAACAGGATATCGCCCTCCCTTGGCATGGGTATGGCCTGTAGCACACCACAGCCAAGTGCCACACACCCAGTACATTCTCGAGCGGACAGTATCTCATCTTTACTTTTTTTTTTCAAGTCCGTTCACGTGCCGTTAACCACGCTTAGGTACTGGTAGAGTAAAGCCCCTCTTCAGATGCCCAACCGTCTTGTGGCGTCTCTCTGCCGCATAAAATGTCCGTTCATCACGCTGATAGGCCCTTCTTTTTCCCGTCGCTTTTCGTTCCAGGCGCATTCAGATGGCTTTTCCAGCCCATCGAAGATAACATGACTACCACAAAGAACATGTTGTGTGGTTTCGCGGAGGACCATGTGCCCTTGAATGCGCGATGTGGGATAACTGGAGTTCTTCGTTGAGCGCTTGCCATGTACGGGCGCTGCTCGTCGTAATGAAGGATTTGCCCTGATGACCATCTATGTGCAAGCTGGGAGTGTTGGAGTCACCTGAATGTTACGCAGTCAGCCGATATTGGGTGCAATAAGGACTGCGATTTACCTGATCAGGCGATGATGAGGAGAAGAGGAACCGAAGGCAGCTTGACAGAATAGGGATATAGAAAAGAGGAAGGGCAATTCACATTATTAGCTCCCAGTCCTGTCGATTTCATTGTCATGTAGGAGAGCTCTAGCCAGTCGACCGTAGGAGTATCTACGGGGCTTCCTAGTGTGGCGCCGTCATTGACCGCCACTTTCTTGAGGAAGGACCGGAAGAGAGACACAAGTAGAGGCGGTCGTTAAGCCAGGTGTTAAAAGAAGAACGAGGGTTCTGGGGGCCGCTCCCGGAATCGACGCGGTCTTGGCTTCAGACGCCAGGTTTATCATGGTGGCTTCGGTGCCTGGTGATAAGTCGTAACTCTCCTCCCGAGCCTTTGAATCTGGCGCCTAGGGTGGGTAGCTGGCCAAATAATGACGGGTGCGAGCGTGATAACCCAGAATATATATACATATAATATAGGAGCATGAAGCATAAGCCAATACAAAGAGTCTGTGCTGCCGGACCGAACGAAGACCATGTGAAAACCCACAATCCTAACATCACTACTATCCGGATACGGACACCCGACGCGGAATAACCTAAGCCTGTCCACAGCTTTGATATCTTGGCTGCCCATTGCGATAAGGTCATGGAGCCAGTCGTTTTTCGTCTTGGGAGTCGGCTCTACGGGCTTAGCTGGAATGGGATTGACGACCGGCGTAAACGATGAAGGTTCGGCTGCAGCGCAAGCTCAGATAGTGATGCGCTTGCAATAATCGTCTTATGTTTCTGCAACGGCCGGTCGGGCTTTCTGGAGTTTTCACCGGGCGTGTGCCATACTCCCACCCCGTACGCCAGGGTGGGCCGTATGACCGCCGTGTATATCTGCTTGACTCTGTCGACGGTTCATCCCTCACAGATGGAAAGAACAGTGAAAAAGGTCCAGAAAAGAGGGAGAAAAGACTAAATAACCATAATCATGGCACGAGCCAGAACCGAGACTCACATCGCTTCGCTTTGGAGCTTCTGCGCCGTTTTATAGAACCTGATAGACCAGGCTAGCCCAAACATGCGCGCTCGGCCTATCGCCATGGCCGAAAGGAGAAAACTCATGGCAAGCCATATACTGCTGAAAATGACTACATCGTGCCGGCCTGTATGTGAAAGACGGACAAACTCGACCCCGCCAACAGCTGCAAAGCAAACAAAATGCCAAACCAGAACACAAAACGAAACTTCCGCACTACACTACCATCCCATCTCCACCTAACCGCAATCCGCAGCAAATAACCCGCGAATCCCGCAGACGTGCATCCAGTATTCCAAGCACCGCTATGCAAGCCAACCCTCCCATCAGTTCCCCCCTTTTCTGCCCCTCTCGCACGACACTATCCGTGTGCTCAGCTCCGCTCACTGTGCGCTTCCACTGTCGTGCGGGGTGTCCAATCGCAAGTGGCGAGAGTACGGTGCAGTGCGCGAAGGTGGGGCGCTTGCAGGTTGCATGGACCCAAAATTTTCGAACTTTTTTTTTTCTTTTGCCTGCAACATCACGACACGCACGAGTAGGCGGGACCGGCGATTACGACGATCGCGACTGTTGCAGTGCGGGGAAGTAGCATCGGCGACGAGGAGAGAAGAGTCGAGAAGTCGATATTGGGGCTATTGCGGTGTTTTGCGTCTTTTTTGCTGAAGGAGGCGCAAGAGAGGTTCCAAAACGAAACTTTTCCTCGCTAGTGGCGGATTACAACAGAGATCTTGCTCGTATCAATATCGGTTGGGTCGACATGGCGGAGGAATCATCACTGCAGGTGCGCAGACCTTTAGGCTTGATGGAAGAAGAAGAAGAAGAAGAAGAAGAAGAAGAAGAAGTTTGCTGACAGGATGTTTCCACTGCATAGGAACGGCTGCGCGAGCACGCCAAAGCATTCGATGGCCTACTCTCGCTCATCCCCGCCAAGATGTACTACGGCGAAGAGACCAGCGTAGGTTTACCCATCTCCCAGCCAGGGTTGATTCTTCAATCTCCTGATCAAAATGACTTACCTCCATCAAATTCGCAGGATCAATGGCAGAAAAAGAAGCAAACCAAATCGCAAGCCCAAGCCGCCCGCCGCAAGAAACTCGACCCCGACAGCGAACTAAATCGCAGTGTGAAAGACGTGCTAGACGAGCAAGCACGCAAGAAGCGCAAGCGAGACCGTGTCGAGACTGGCATGGGCGAGGATTCAGATGGTGAGGCATGGTCGGAGGTGGAGGGAGTGGAGACGGAAAAGCCTGGACAAGGGTTGAAGAAGAGCAAGAACAAGAAGGCCAAGATGAAGAAGGATGATGAGGAAGAGGAAGAGCCGGAGATGACGGAGAAGGAGAAGAGGAAGGAGGAGAAGAAGCAGGCGAGGAAAGAGAGGAAGGCGGAGCGGAAAGCGTTGAGGGAGGAGGAGGCGGCGTTTGAGAAACGCAAGGTCAAGTCGGGTGTGAACAAGATTAAGTTGGGTTCGGGGCCGACGACCAAGTTAAAATCTACGGCGACTACAGAGAAATCCGATGATGACCATGAAGAGGAGAAAGAGAACGAAGAAGAGGAGGAAAACCAACAACTCTCCCTTGACTCGACCCCAACATCTCCCTCTTCTCCCTCTTCTCCCTCTTCTGCGTCCGACCCTAAATCCCCCGACGTCTCCACCAGCCAAGCCCCCAGCACCACAACCTCCATCTCTTCCTCTTCCGACAAACCCACTACCACTACCACTTCTACTATTCCCACCTCTACCGTTCCCATCGCTACTGAAACCAACAACTCCAACACCAACAATCCCGCTCTCCGCGAACGTCTAGCCGCCCGCATACTGGCTCTCCGCGAAGCTCGCAAAGCCGACGGCACTAACGGTACCCCAATTCGCACCCGCCAAGAACTGATCGAGTCGCGCCGGAAAAAAGAAGCCACCCGCCGCGCCCACAAGAAAGAGCTACGCCAACAAGCCCGCGAGGAAGAGGACCGCAAGCGCGAAGAAGCTCTGGCTTCCGTCTGTGCTTCCCCGGCCTCCATGCTCGACCCTGCCGCCGCTGCCTCCAACAGCTTTTCCTTCGGCCGCGTCGCTTTTGACGATGGTGCTCGCTTGTCCCGCGATCTGTCTCACCAGCTCAAGGAAGATCGGAAAAAGGGTCCCTCCGATCCCAAAACCGCCTTGCTTAAACTCCAGAACGATAAGAAACGTATCGACTCCTTCAACCAGGACAAGAGGAAAGACGTCGAGGAGAAAGAAACCTGGCTGAACGCCCGCAAGAAGGTCGAGGGCAATAAAGTCCACGATGACGAAGCTAGGCTCAAGAAGGCCGTGAAACGCAAGGACGTAGGTAAGAAAAAGAGCGAGAAGGCCTGGAAGGAGCGCGCCGAGGGTGTTACCAAGGGCATGGAGATGAGGCAGGAGAAAAGGACGGCCAATTTGAAGAAAAGGCGCGACGAGAGGTTAGGGAAGAAGCTAGGGTTGAAAAAGAAGAAGAGCGGGAAGAAAGGGAAGAATAGACCTGGCTTTGAGGGTGTGCTGGGGGGGAAGAAATAGGGGGGGATGTTTTGGTTGTGGTGGATATGGTGGACATGGTTGGCAGAACGTCTGTTCAATAAATATTGATCCTTGTCGTATCGTGCTTTTGGACGCGGATAGCGAGATGTTATATTGTTGTACTGTTGAGGAATAGTGTCAATAGCTCACTTTTGTTCTTCTTTCTCTGTTATCCATCAAACTGTATCCAATTCACCATGGTGTTTTATCAGTCAATCGAAACCCCGGCGATGGTTCCGTGTGTTTGATCGTCAAGAAATGCACACAGCGCTCTATCCATGGGTTAGCCTACTAAGTCACGTGCCTCAGCCAACGCACCTTCCACCTGTCTTCTCACATGTACTTCCGTACCGCCGATTCACTGAGCTCATCACCCATCTGCCACACCCGCAATTCCATTGATATCCCGCCATCCGCATTGTCTCCTCATCCAGCAAAGTCAAGACTGGACCAATCCCACAATAACTGTCAATTGGGGAAGGGATTGCTTCGCGAAAAGAATTAGACTCATGACCGCCAAACCAGCACCACGCCCGCCCATGCAATGTCAACCACGCCCTCCCCGGCCCCAGCGCCCCCGATAGTCACGACGGAGCCCGAGACCGAGACCGAGTTCCCCTTCCACACTGTCATTGCCAGTGCTGGTGCCAGTCCGGCCAGCCATACTGCCCGGACGGGCAGTATCGCTAGTCCTGGCAGAGATACCGCTGTGGGCAATGGCGATGGGGGCCTGGGCAGGAAAACAGGCGTGCTGCCTTGGCTCAGGAAGCCGAGTATCAGGACTTATCATGATAAATATGTCATTTTGTGGGATTTTGAGGGGTTAGGTTGGTTATTTTCTGGTTTTTTTGAGCTTCTTTTTTTTTCGCTCTTGTTTGCATTGTTTTTGTTTTGGGGGGGGGGGAGAGAGAGAGAGAGAGAGAAAGATCCACAGCAAGAAAAGGACTTGGAAGCAGAGAGGACAAAAGT
>JAOYMO020047123.1:0-11862 GCA_025802455.2 Iodosphaeria phyllophila
TTACTCTCCGGGCGGGCGATAAGCATGCCTGTACTCTAGACGACCGCGGGATCAGGGCACGAACTGAATGCAACATATGGTTTGAGGCGTCTTGGAGAACACTGTAATTCGATATCAAGGTATGAACGCGACCGCCTCGATCGTAACTCGAAGAGGATCTAAAATCTAATTGGGGAAGCTTGGAGGGGCCTTACAGCATAGCTTTGGGGGTCTTTCCCGACGTGCAGCAGACATTGGCTTGACCGAATTAGCTGCGCTCAAGTCTATTTTCCATTAGCAAGACAGGCACGTCTTTTGACCATGGGCCTAAGTCCATCATTGTAACACGTTTTTCGATGCCCCAGTCAATCGTGATAGACGATAAGTGGCGGAGGACATAGCATCGATCCACTTGGGAATGTAAACGTATTCAAAAGCGACAACGGAAATGAAATGTGGCAACTTGCGTATTAGATACGTTTTTCTAGCAAGCTCGAGGCCTAACACATACCTGGCTTAAACGTGTCATGAGTAATGACCACGCTTATCGTAGATCAAGCCACCTTTTCCCCCGTTCGTCATCGTCGGCTCTGTTGAATATCTCAAGATCAGTAGAATAAGCGGGCACCATCTTGTGTGTATAACAAGTGAGGTTTTTGTTGCTGGGGCAACGCCAATGACTTGGATCCGAGCGTGTTATGGACACTTCGAGCTCAAACGATTTCATTTTTGAAACTGGCCGGTGGGTAAGGCAGGTGAGTAGGTCATCGGGCCTTAACAAGATATCCCTCTTACTGATGTGAATGGTCTAACTATGACGGAGCCGTGGCGATCTAAGCCCAATGATCATCCATGGGGAACACGCATACAAGGCCCTCCCGCATATTCATATGATATGGGCCATCGTCAAGGTGCGGAGAAACCCTGAGTCTCTTTTCTTTTTTGCTCGGAAGCCGTCAGGGCTGCTGGCAGGCAAGCTCCACGGTAGAGCGTGTCCCCATCAATCCAAGATGGGTCTGTCACACACCTTGGGAAAGATCCAACCATCTGTCCGGTACTGCTCCGGGTCCAAGTCAAGGGCATGAACATGCGGACAACGAGTGGCGGGTCAACACGATTGCGCGGAGCTAGTGCAAGCACCTGAAATAGGACAGTGCTGTTGTGGATCGTTAGCTTCATGATCAAGCCACTCTGGCGGCCTCTTGATATTTTATTGGCAGCGGACTCCAACCAGACTCGTTTTCCAAGTGACTGTACTGCTGAATGTCCCTGTGAAGAAAAAGAATCGATGAGCAGTATGGAGCTGCTCTCCTCGTGATCCGCGGAAACATCTAACCTAGTAGAGTTAATGATATGATGCAGGGACCTCAAGAATTTGGGAGATGTTGGGACTTCTTCGATACCACGTAGCATTGTTTTTCCATCGCTACACTTCTCCTACTTTACATGGCTACGTTACTGAATGAGCATAAACTCAGAGTCTGCCAAACGTTGATTGTATCTCGCAGCAATCGAAATCACAGAAGGTTGGCAAGGTTTATTCGAAGTCAAGACAAAACACCGGTACGATTGAAGAGGCCGGTTGACAGTGACTATCAAACTATATTTCATTCCCTTCATATCACTTCAGAAGTGCTCAGTTTTGACGCCGATTTCTCACCGGTAGTCCGTAAGATCTGGTTAAACCCAGGGTGGAGAGGATAGAACCCTGTTCTAAATTTTACCACGGAATGCTTCTGCCGCTTCACAGCTAAGCAGATCTCCCTGTACCGCGTACTTGCGTCTATGTTTTTCTTCTTCTCGTCTTTTTGCAAGCCAACGGGTTTAGGGGACGAAATAGGCTTGAGTACAACTGGTAAAAATGAGACTACACTCCGTCATCCCGGCATGATCGTTGAATTACAGTATCTACCAAAACTTATTGAAAGATGCCAACGTTCGAGGGTGGCTCAGATGGTAATCCACAGCCTTCGATCTAGACTTAGGCGATTCTGCTCTTTGCATACAAGTGTCCGAGGTATCCAAAGCGCTTTAAACAACTACCGGTACAGTACAGCAATGACATACCTTCTTCATGGCCTGGCGTCTTCAGGGACGGTGCGGGATGTGGGGAGGCAGTCCGCGGACCAAGTGCTGATGCGAACGGGCTAGTGGATGGATCGATATATCTCTGCGCAGTACATTTCCTCATATCCAGAGAAGAAAGGTCGCGAAGAGAACGCCATGCCGCTAGCAACGCTGTGAGGGAGGCATTTAGATTCATCCAGATTCTCACAACTGTCATGGGCCACTTAGGACCGTATCAGTTTCGGGTAACAGAGAGGCATGAAAGCAACCGAGGGCCGAAAAGCCGAATGCGCTTCGACTGGGGACCATGCAAGTTTCATGCAGCTGTGAATCAATCTCGAAATTGTTGTCCCGGTCCACATCTTTCTTGGAGGGTTAAGCGTCCAAGCTCCATACGCGGTACAAAGTACCGTACTTGTCGTTACTGTACTTAGGCCAGGAAACTTTTGTGCTGCAGCGAGAATTGGAAACTGTGAGTTTAGCAAAGAGTGCCTACCGGTAGACACTCTTTTGTTGGTGGACTGTGCGTTACGTTTCCTTGAACTATGTACGGAGTACCATTCCATATGGCATTGCTTGCTGCATTGAGCACAGCGCCAAACTTGTCAGATCAGGAAGTAGATCGATCTTGTTTTGTTTGTGGGGACGATACGTATACAAGCCCTAGGACCCAGGCGGCTCTGGGGGGTCCTGAATGGGCCAGGCCGGGTGGCTTGGGAGGCCTGAGGGCTGTTTAAGGTGGCTTGCTGATTTGTTGCAACTGGTTCTCCCGAGGCCCACCATTTCGTGGCCACAGGTACAGAGATCATCCGACTGTGCGCCTTGAAGATAGGAAACCGGTAGTTGAGCCGTTTATCAGGCTTCCCAACCTGGGCTGATTCGCTGCACAGCAATTGATTCTTATTGGTCAACAAAAGGCTGTCTGCCAACTCCGTTGCGCGGGTCCGCTGCCGGCCCCGGCTCAGGAGGACCTCCATGATGCCGTGAACGGAATTGGTAGGGTAGGGACCCGTGGCGCCCTCCGAGGTAGAAGAGAATGGACGGAACCAGTCAAAATACGGTACCATCCTTCTACACAAAGAGTTCTGAAGATATTTTCGACTGAATTGAGATTCATGGAACCGTCCACACCATCGACTATGGATGTGATATAGACTTGAACAATCAAATAAATTTTCTTTGTCAATGAATCATACTGTATTTGACCAGATGAGTTACCAGTAGGGTTAATGACATTCGGAATTTTTCATCTGGGCATTGTGGTCAATTCAGTGTTGTTGATGCTTGTCCCAGTATCTGGTTTTCCAGTAAGGATAGCTAAGCCTCGTCCCAGTATACCGGCAGGTATTCCCACATGTTAAGAACCTCCTCGAGCCTGTACCGCTCAGGGTCTCCTGTGGTGAGAAGCTTTCTCCAACGAGATCACGGCACCTTTCTTGGAATAGTAGGATATTCATCTCTCTGCTAAGCAGAACTATTTACGGTGCTGTGTGGAGGGTAAAGGGGCTGATTGACCCAATTCGACATCCCAGTCCGTTCATCCTTGGCCATCCGTTTACACGTGCGAAAGTACCATCCAGGAGGGCCCACATCGGCGGGAACGGCATTCTGGGAGAGGGCATTGGCACATTTGGGCTTGGTAATTGCGCAATCTTTCCAATGATGATTGGTTTAGTGACACGACTTGTCCAGTCTGCCACATGACTGGACCGGAGCGTTATGAGACAAAGGTCTACCAGTGAGAACAACTTTTCATCGATTCTTCCACACAACCTCGCCCCCGCTACAGTGGTTACTTGTACCGACCACTAGTGACCCACGCGCCACATACCCATTTTGCTGCTAACTTCTCTCTTTCATATTGTGTTTTGCTCTGTGATACTAGCCACGATCGTTTCTCGGAGGAAACCTACAGGCGTGAACTAGGCCATCAGACGGGAACCTAGGTCTCAGCTCGGCCGTTGACCCGAAATATGCGTTGCTCGATACTGGTAACTCACGGATCTGTGACCCTTTGGTAACTATGCTACGATAGGGCGTCACTTCCCTCCGTTGATCGCGCGGGAAAGTGTTCCGTCCCTTTGCCCCGGGACCTCTTGACTGACACGGATTGACTCGGTTTACGGAGCCCTCCATGAGACTTTGCTCGAGGTATTAAATGTCTGATTTATTCGCCTTGATTATTTCTCCAAATATACCTTCCTCCTAGGATCTTCATATCATCAGTATTTTGAACCCAACGTCCACTTGTCAGTGTTCGCTGCGGTATCTCGACCTAATTTAGCCTAACAGCGGCCACATGTCCCGTTCCACGCTCACGAAAGCCCCACCGAGAAAAACAAGCGAATAATAATTGGTAAGCGAAACAAAAGAGAACGCTCGAAAACTCTATCAATTCTGTATGTTTAAACACACACCGAGCCGCTGTTTTTAGTTCCCTTTCGTGTAATGTCCACCTTTGAGCAGCTGGCGAAAATTGAAATCCTCTATCAACCTCCGCAACACTCTGAGTTGAATATCCATTTTCTTTTCCCTAAGCACTGATTTCGGGTCGTGATCATCTTATTCATCGTACTTTTGGCAGCTCTGTTACTAGACGCATGTTGTTGTGCCTGAATTCTGGCCTCAATGCCCCTTCAACGATTTAACGACATGAACACCGCTCGGCCGCATCCTGGCTTTCCTCAGCTGGGAGATCACTCTGATGTGTTCGATTGGTATCCACATTTCGAATCATGTGTGCGCTATTTCGTCGAGCACGGCCAGTACTCGGAGCCAGTGCAAGCGTTGGCCTCATATCTGAACATTAAGCTGCCTTTTCAGAAGGCATTGCAGTCAAGCCCCGGATCAAACCCAGTACCCAACTCCAATGTTTCCCCAGCACTGTCTCAGTCAGGACAGCGGCTGCCCTGGATGCCACGCGGCACTTTTGTCTCTCTCACGCCATATATCCGACGGCTCGTCGCCACAGGCTTCGATATACCATCCGTCTTGCATGGGTTTTTCGGCGACGACTGGAGCAACGGCGTAGCCCACCTCCACAAGACAGAACGGCAAAATTATCTATTTGCTACGAAGAGCTCGAGCTGGCTGGAGGTCAAGGCACATTACGATATGGGAGATGAGCAGAGCGTTCCATATCTTCGCTCTCTGCAAAATGTCACGGAGAGAGAGATAGTTGATGCGGAGGACAAATGGAGCGAGTGGTTGGCTTTGTCTGACTGGATGGTCGGGCCACGCGCTCCTTGACGTCTGCACGAGGCCAACGTTGAATTATGGTACGACTGATAACGAGAACCGGATACGGCAGTCAGTTGGATCCACGTAACAGTTTTGAATATAGGAGAATGCTTTGGTTTTCGGAATGCCGGGCTTTGGAGCGTGTTTAGGCGGGAGGAGCTAGGCGCATACGAGATAGGAATCCTAAGCGACGGGTCTTTCTGGGAGAGGACAATAACACATGTGCAGATCCACCCGTGGAAGGAAGAACTGGCCAATACAGGGTGGATTGAACGATATTTGATGGTGTGGTATCTTTGGACTGTTTCATAGCTCACTCATCCACCCGGCTAGTGACGGTACAGCAACTGAGGGCGTGCTAGACGTAAAAGCAAGCTCTAGAAAAAGCCTGTTTTTGGCCAGTTTTGTTATCACTTATCATGAGACAGATGTACCGATTTTGCATTGGGATCAAGCGAACAAGGATGTGCTACGCTGGGAGAATGAGTTATCTTTCAACAAAAAAAAAGCAATCAAGGTATATCCACTCGTTCATCAAAAAGTTTTCATTTCTACGGCGACTAGGATTGGTATAAACGTATCGCGGTGATGCCCAAGGGCAAATTATAGAGCACGTTGAAACATACCACGCATACTTACCGTGTTGATGTGCACACTAAGACGAATATTCCAGGAGCACACCAATGCTATGGCTTGGAATTTCCCCCAATCTGAAGGTAACAGATAACAAGACCAGGAAGCACACCTATCCTGGGCTTGTAGTTTGGATTATTGTTCTCTCCGTAACGGACCTACGGAAAACAAGTTGTATCCCACATCTGAGTTTGCTTTTGAGCAATGTGTGACGTCTGCACGCCTAGCCTGGGCATGGGTTCAAAACCTAGGGGGGGTTGCAGCGATTATTCCCAAAGTAGCAGCTAATGGCTGGGCGTTTTGATCGTTCCTCCTGGAAATACCATCGGGGTTCAAGCTAATTCGTAGAATACCGAAAAATAGTGTCAGGTGGTTCTATCTTGCGAATTCTCCTGGTCAAGGTTGGATGGATTTGTAAGATAGAGTCACCCAGTCCAATATAATGCCTTGGGAAACACTCTCCATCTTTTAAAAGTACCAGGACACGCACATTTCCACCGCTTGAACTGGAAACAGCACCATCGTCTACTGCATATTAGAATGGGCTTATCCGGTACTGACCAGGGTCAATTGCCGTCCATGGCCGTTACGAGAGACACGGTGCTGATTGGTGCGAAACCCCTCCAGAGGCGGACGGTCTAATCATGATTGGCCGTAAATGCCTGTATAGGCACGGCTCGTGGCCACGTTCGACCCCTGGCAATACTTCATGCAGGACTTTAACTTATGCCTGAGACCACGGTGAGGGGCAATTACAGTCTCAGTCAGTCTGCTAGAAAAGATGCATTTCGTCATAGTCTTTTCATCAAACTGAGGTTTGTTGGTGGAATCGACGGTTAACGATTCTCCTATGCAGCCAACTGGGCTGAAATGACACTTGGCCAACCTCCGGTAACCCAGATACTGAAAGAAGTTTCCAGGATTCGCTAGCATCCACGTTTAATCTGACCATTCCTAGTGGTTGTTGATCCACCGGTCCTGGAGGAGGTTTGCTGAAAGCTCTGAAGTATCCATCACATTTGTGATCGGTACAGACTTACCGGTACAAAGCGGCGCTACCGGTACTCTTAGGGCGTACCAGTACTGTGTAAGGTGATCGACTCTAACGGTCCCCGGACCAGCATGTGGATGTAAGGGTTTATACCGGGAAACGCTACGTTGACTGCTCTGGGTTATGTTGACTGTATATGTACTTACCAAGTCCAGCCAAATGGAGCTGCGTTGACCAGCGAACAGCGGTCCCTCATTTGTCGCAAACCGCGCTCTGTGGCGCGATGCTACCATTTGACCTACGGTACTCCACCGCTCGAAAAGCACATTTGTATTCCAAAAGCATGTCTTGATTATCGGGTTAGAGTTGTCGATTCTGACCGGTACGGCGTACCGTGTACGGGATAGTCTACCACAGGATTCTGTCTACTGTGGCAGTGGCCTTGAGGGTTTGGCGGGGCACACGTGACTCTCACTACAGCAAAAGCTAACGGCCCGTGTTCATCACCACGACCCCCTTCCCAACCACAATCTCGGCAAGGCTACATGAGGGCGACGATAATGGTGCAGATTCTACAAATTAATGACTGTATATCTTCTGAACTTCAAAAACATTAGGCGCATTCATAGCTAGTAGTATCACAGACAGCGATCACGGTATTTCGAGGGCAATGCGTTCACTATTGCCTGAGGCGGTACAAAGTACAGAGTCAACATACTGCGTAACCCGGTGTTTTTTTAGTCAACGTAGCGTTTCTCATTGAAACATACGGCACAATACATCGCATGCACAGATCACTTCAAGTTTGCCATCGAATCCATGAAAGCAATCGCTCCCATGTTTTGAACATTCAACGCAATTTGGCCACCTTGAAGATGTTTTCTGGACCTTCGGAGATGGATTGATGCAAAAAGTTGCTGCTCTTTGTTGAGCAAAACGTTTCGCTTTTGGGTTGCAACCTGGGGCTGGGCCATCGGCAAGAGCCTGTCTGGAAGGTGCTAAACAAGCCAATCATCCAAACAAGCGGGCAAAGTGGGCACACCGTAGCACGTGGAACTCGGATCCACGCCTCTGGTTAGCTCCTGCCACGCATGTTAACTTTATTCGTGGCTGGAGTTGCATGGTATCTCCTACCTCCGACCGTTGTCGTTCACATCTGGGGAAAATACTCAACGCCAGCAACGGCGGCATTGAAGTTAAATCTGACCCCTTCAAATACCCAGCCAAGCTTGAAGTTCAAACTTCAACCGCCTCTTATTCTCAGCATATCTATGAAATTACTCAGTTTCGTTCAAATTTGAACGAGAAAACGATAGGAATATGTCAAAAGCAGCATCCCTCCTTTTTGGGGCATAACCCGATTTTGGTCAACTTTATGTTCAAATCGTATCAGCCTGCAAATACCGGAAGCAACTGTTAGCGAATTGGAAAACGAATTTTACCATGGAGGATGGACGTGGCCTTGACGGCAGCGGTTTTGGACTGGAAGCGAGCCGTCACAGACATCCCAATAACCAAGCCGTTGAGGAATGGACCAAGTTCATCGACCAGTGCGTTGCGAAACGTCTTGATCCCGATAAGTTTGGCTCGTTTGTTTCCATACTTCACGCTCAGCATCCTCTGCCGCCCTCTATCGTCACCGATTTACTTCTCAGGCCACAACCGACAAATCAGGAATGTCTTGACCCTCGCATCCCTCTGTGGCTTCAGCGCCTTGTGGATCAGAAACTCGTGCATAGTTCTGCCATCCTCAACGCGCTATACAAATACTCCACCTCCCATAAACAAGTTCATACTCAGGCTGCGATTCATGGAGTCGGCACTGTTCAAACACCGACTGATCTAACATGGAGATGCTCGTATGGACAGGAAGAATACCTTTTCTATCGGCTAACCAAAGCTGTCAGCCTTGGGACGGGTATTACCAGCGCCGGAAACGCTTTAGAGGTGTGCAAGATCATGGCCAAATGGATGGATCTCTTTACTGCCGCGGCGGCGTCCTTCGCGTCAGATAACATCATTGGGCAGATGCAAAGCAGGCAAACCAGAGATGAGATGGAGACGTCTCGAGCCGCCTTTGTCATGTTGCTGTTGAGTATTTGCGAGAACTCGATAGTACTCAACACCTTAAGTCAGCCTTTTGCCAAAGGTAAGGAAAATTCCATAGCATCGACCCATCAGCTTCAGATTCTTGGGCTAAGCTTTTCTCGCTAAATCGTGATTTTAACAGAGGCTCGGCGAGCCCTTTCTGATAATTTGAGCAACTTTGTACCGTCCATCATGCAAAACGCATCTCAAATTGCTGGCCGCCTCGAGTACTTCCGCACTGAGACCTTGGCTGGGTTCGAGCCTCGAGACAAAAGGAAAGACGCCGCGAAGGCGGATCTTGAGGACTTGCTAAACTCCTCTTTGGGTTTGGATAGTTACGTCATCTCAGAGTTGCCCACGGCCAACTCCAGGGCCGGGCTGTACATATACTTCAATGCATTGGTTAGTTGCTTGACTTCTTAGAAGCTGAGAAACCTGCTAAGCTACGCGTTGACAGATGGTGGGTCGCCCACTTGTCGATGATGCCTCCTTGTACAATTACCTCCACAATCGATACAATGTAAGAGTCTATTATCGCCCCTACTTGCTATCAGATAGTCCAGATGAACCCGGCTGAGCCGCAATAGGGTAATATTGAGGCCACTGCAATCGGCTTGATCCTGACATCTTTCGATGTGCTTGCCAATGCCACTGTTTCTAAGAAAGGGCAAAAGGCTGGTCACTTACTTAAGTCGTTTCTCATAAATAAAGTTCCTGTTCTTCTAGCAACCCTGCAGACATCCATGTTTCCCCCTGTCACGGCGGAGATTTGCATATCTCAAGCCTTGAGTCAGGTCGACACAACGGCGTTCCCAACCTTGTCAGCCATGTTTGACTCGGCTACCGATAATCCCATTACCGATACGGCACGGCAAGACTTCTGTTTCGCCTGCTGCCTTCACGGGCTCATCCCTGAGCCATCCATCGAAGGTCTGCTCGGCGAGATTACCTATCAGGTTCTACCACCGGGAGGAAGATACGTCAAAGATGCACTTGTGGCTGAATGCCTCGTTGACCCTGAGAAAATTCAAAGGTTGATTAGAGATATGGAGTTAATGGATGGAAACGTGGGAGCTATTTGTCAGGCTCTCACTGAGGTATGTAGTCCCTGGCGCAATTTATGAGATCATCTTAACACGATCTTATAGGTCATAGCGCGACTGTGTGCCACAAAAGAAACCATGTCGCTGAAAGCTCTGTGTGGACAACTGGCCAAGAACCCGCTATCGTTAGACGTCATGCTTCTATTTGAGAAACCAATCACTATTTTGCATCCACTCTGCGATCTATTAGATAATTGGCGCTATGAAGAGGACCAGGGGGAATATCAACCAGTGTACGAGGAATTTGGTTCCATCTTGCTGATGGTCCTTGCCTTTGTACACCGGCACAACCTCAATCCTGCCGACCTAGGCGTTCGAGTGCCGGATTCCTTCGTTGCCAAATTGCTTAGCTTCGGTCACTTGAGCAAACCTCTCGAGGAACTTAGCGACCAAGAAAAGAGTCATCTGAACGGCTGGATCCTTGGCTTATTTGACACAGACAGTGGAGGCGGGCTGGGTGACGAATTAATGTCATCCTGCCCACCTCAGGACTTTTACCTTTTGACGTCTTCCCTCTTCTATCAAATCGTGCTCGCGTTGAGTATTGATCACCTCGGCGAGGAGAGTCTCAAGATTGGGGTCGAATGTAAGTGGCGTCGTACTTCTCATCAGAAAAGAGAAAGGCTAAATTTTATCCAGATCTCGTGGATACATTTCTACTACCGTCGCTGGTCATGGCTATAACGTACCTGGCCAACCATCTCAAAGCAACCAGGAACAATCAACAACAGGCGGTGCTAAGGATACTACAGCTCATATTGCTGACGAGACAAGGATCAAATGAGGCTCAGAGCATGTTGTCTGCCGTCGTTAACATAGTGGCTAAACCTCTGGAGCATGCTCTCCGATCCTACCAACGCCAAGATCCAAAAAACCAACAAGTTGAGCCCCTTTTGGCGGCGATCAGAGACAATATTCGCGTTTCGCGACGCACAGCTGGCGCTGAACACGGTGAGTTGGAAGGCTGGACTTCCACTCTCAATGGTGGTTTGCGAGCGGCTCTTCGACACACTATGCAGGAGCTACTGCAATGGAGCATGCACGTAGGTAGTGTCATGCCACCGTCTTACACTCACCGCCAGATTCTAGCAACCCTCAAAATTCTAGGTCCGAAGCAGACTCTTCAGGTAATTCTCGAGGAGATCAAGCACCAGACCAGCATCGGAAATGGGCCCCTTGTTTACGACATCGCAACAGCCCTGGTCTGTGCTCCAGACATTTACAACATACAACCCCCACCCCCGCCCGCGCTTCCGGGTGGACAGGGTCAAGATCTGCCTCCCCCGATACAGTTGCGCCTCGGACTCCGCGAAGTCCTTCGCATGCAAGCGTTTGAATTTAAAAAGCTCCAGAAGACTGATCTCGACATGGCGGAGCATACCTTGCGCTTAAGCCGCAAGGTTGAACTGCAGATGGCAGTCCCACAGGCTGCTGAGATTCTTCAGGCCGAGATCCTTCAGGGGGACCTGTCTTTAGAACTGGGCGGGAACGAGGCTACATCTTTGGGCAATACACTAGCTACTGCTGCGCAGGGTGATGCAATGATGACAGATGAGGAAAACCTGGGCCTAGACCTCTCAGGCGCTGCATCAACAGATCTAGGGCTTTCGAGCGGCGGGGGGGCCGGACTGGGCCTGGGGACGGACAACGACTTGTTTGGGATGGGTGAGGTCGGAGGAGTGGGGGGCTCGGATCTGTTGGAAGCGTGGGAAGGGATGGGGGAGCTGTGACTGAAATGACGGAAGGGCCTTGAGCTTGTCG
>JAOYMO020047300.1:0-41480 GCA_025802455.2 Iodosphaeria phyllophila
CTCCTGTGGCCTGATTCTCTTCGTTAGAAGTTATAATGTTCACTTTAAGTTGGTTGTTTGCGTCTTACCATAGTCTACGAGATATCCATCGTTAGTACTTGGTTATGTGTGATTCGAGCAATAGCAGTTAATAGGGAAAAGGCCAGAGCCATACCATCGTGAACCAGGTCCACTTAAAATAGCATATACGATCTTTAATGCTAATCTTCTTCCCCGGGCCATAATTCCGCGCATTTGATATCATTTTGGCTAAACTTAACGGGTTAGGAGGAGAATGCAACTGGGGAAAGACTCCAGGTATAGGAGAGCGGTGTCGCTTTTCCTGACGGTTCTCCAGCAAATCCGTCGGCGTGGAAGACCCGCGCGTGAAATACTCCTCTCTCGGCGTAACATAGCCATTGGCGGCGGCCGCAACTGCCGCGGACCTGCCCCGACCAGTTCTTCCATAGTGCCGTGTCGGACTTGCGTCTCCGTCTCCTTGGCCTGTTGGTGGTGCTGTCGACGTGATCGTTTCATCCCCGGCCCCGGGGCTTATCCGAGATCGAAGCATTCCAGAAGGTAGAACTGGTCAGTGTCACGTCGGACCACTTTGGACAGTATGTACAATCCGAAAAGAAATAGTGGCGATGCATGCGACAGCGCCGATTGGAAACCGATTAAAGTTGTTACAAACACTACGAGCGCGAGTAACGTTGTTCCAATATCTGTTATGGACATGATGGTAAGTGCAATATCCTGTGCCGCAGTTCTTCGGAAATAACCGTTGGTGCGAATTGCAGCCGTCTGGTGAGCGAGCAAGTGATGAAAATCGTGGCAAACACCCGCGCAATAAATCGAATTTCTCAATATCTTGTTCGAACTTGTGTCGTTCTGCTGGTCATGGGGCCGTTGAATGTAACGAGCAGAGACGGCACCTGTACGGTATGTCTATGTTTTGTGTTCCGGCGATTCAGGCGAGCTTACTCGGGCCCAAGAATCACGAAATGGGTCCAACCTCCGCGCGCCGGCGACACGAAAATCGTCACTGGGTTTGGCTGATTGGTCGCCTGGACTGTATTGTACGTCAAGTTCTCGGTTTGCAACGCGGCGGTGACGATCGCCAACCTCAAGATGCGGAGGGGCCGCTCCAGCCGGGCACGCCCAAGGGACTTCCGACTTCAATCGCGCGCAGATTGCTCGCGATGCTCTGCCTGGAGCGGGAGTGTTTTGGGAGTACGAAGTACGAAACCCTGATATTACAACAAGACAGCAAGAAACTGGGATCTAATTCCTCAACGGTTAGACCATTCCTTCACCAACGTTCCGTACCAACAGATAAGAACGTTATTGCCGGCAAGTGACCTCCTTTCATGACGTACCTGGAGGGTTCTTTCAACCAATAGGATTGGCGGGAAAAGACGGTAGTTCGAATCCTTCGTGAGGTCTTGTGGTTGGACAATGTCAGGTACGGTACCGTATTGCCGGCACATCACTGCAGGAACAGTGTTCCCGCTTCTCTCGTTCACCAGACCTCATTTGTTTGCATTCTATGCAGCTCATACCGGTATAATTCCTTGAAGAGAATTGCCACAAGGAGCGAGACAATCATTAAGCAGCCAAACCACCAGTCAATGGCCGAACCCCGCTGGTATTCTTCCAGCGTGGAAACCGTACTATGATATACCGGTAGTACTACCAAAGGATAATGGGCTTATAGGACTTGGAACCTCTCTCCACTGATTCTAGAATCTGATCTGTCATCTACTGCTCCCATGGGCTTTGGACAGAGAGCGCCGGCCCGTTCTCATGGATGCCCCTTGCTAACCAGATAGCTCATATGGCCTGCTCCCATTACCGGTATACCGGGACGGCACTCATTTGCAGCGCAGTGGTGCAAGCGCCAACATGGTGAACGAGTTTCCACTACCGATATATAGCACCGCTCTCGTCCACTGCTGCTGCTGCTGCTGCTGCTGCTACTACTACTACTACTACTACTACTACTGCCACTGCAATGGCAAGAATCCTACTACAGGGATCAGTCGAATAGATCCACCTTCTGGTCGTCAGGAGGATATATCATCCCCTGGACTGTCGTTAAACCTGCACTGCATGAAACAGCGCACCGAATTCCTGGTGCGTCTAGGTTTTTTGCAGTCAAGGGAATAAGATAGAACCACTTAGTTTCAGCCTGGTTTAGAGGAATGCCAACGGCAATCCAACTCTGTTCAACAACGATCACCAATCCGCTGTGCTTTGAGAAGCTGAGATTGTTCCGTACAGGAGGACAGATACTCTGGGTTTTAGAGAGTGTGGATGAATGTTACAACAACGAAGGGGGATTCACATGGACATGAGGTGATCGCGAATGTGATGAAAAAGCTGATGTCACCCAATTTAGTAGTATTGGCAGTAATGCTTCTATTTTCCATCATATGGAGCTTAGCGTGTTCCGTGGTGTCAGAGTTGTTCTGACTACCTTCGTGGCCCCGAATATCTTATCATCTGGCAAAATTCTTTCATCTCATCTTTCTTGCCCTTGGATTCTTCGCGAATGTTGAATGAAAGTTCGGACTCTGCGAGAGGTTGTGTTCGTGATTGGTGAACAGGACAGGCTGGTCGATGTTTTGATAGTCAAAGATAACCCAGCCTTCTTATCAAGTTCGTAGCTCATACATCTACTGAGGGAAGAGCGAGAAACGTCATCATGCTCCAAACATCGATTTAAATAATGTCATGTTGTGATTTTTTACCTTGTTCATGGCTGATTGAAGATTCCCACGTCGGCTCGAAGCACATATCCTTTTCGAGCCGAATAGTCATTATCAAAAGGACTTTTCATGTTTTCCCAATCTCTTAATCCAAAACCCAGCCCAATCATCACGTCCACCGACCCAATCTTTCTCAATGGGGCAAATTCGTCCTGGTCACCGTAATCGTCGTAGTCTGCACAATGCCCTCCTGGCTCTCCCTCCCCACCATATCCGGTATCTTTCCCCTGGCCTCCTCGATCTCCCAACTACTCTGCTCCAACCCGCTTCCCAGACCCACTTCGATGTCGACCTCTCTCGTCGGCATCAGCTGCAGCTCCGTGTCCAGGCTGAGCCGCGACACCGCTTTGAACTTGTTGCTCGACTTGGGATGGCTTCGCTCGGCGGTGCGGCGGGCCGTGGATTGGCCGTGCTTGGAGCGCGTGTGTGAGGATACCCGCATCAGGCTCGGGGCGATGTGCTTGAAGAACTTGCGGAGGGTCGTCATGGAGGCGCAGATGATGAGGAGGTTTGTTTCAATCACGCTGTTAGGACGAGCGGGGGAGTTTGGTTAGTAAAATTGTGTTGAAGTGGGGGAAGTGAGTGTTGGTATGGGGGAGAAGGATCCAAGGTTCGTGGATCTTATCTTCCAAGAAACGAATACTACACTTACGCCCACATAGTTGAAGGGGAGAGATGCCATGTAATATCGACGCCCGCTGTCAGACTGAAATCCACCACGAGTCCGAGCCGGACCGTCGCGGTGACTATTGTTCTGCATGCACAACAGCAACGGTCAATACCCATTTCTCAGTAACTACCGCCTCCCAATTTCATGAGAACTGAAGAGCGTGATGATTTCGGGATGGAGCGTACGATGAACCGATGGTAAGCATAGCCAACAAGCCAAATTTTTGCATCCTGGGCATATGCAGGCCTTTCACGACGAGAATAGACATGACCAGCAGCACGATATCTGTGACCAGACTGAGAACCGTGTTGGTCATGTACAGAGTCGTGACGTTAAAGCAGGTTTTCCGGTGCAGAACGTCCCAGTATTCCGACACGGGCCTGCAGGAAAATATAGTAGCGAGCGTCACGCTAGTGCAGACTGTCCGGTTGGTCAGAACAGGCAGCCATAGTGTTCGGTGCGTGACGGAATAGAGAGGAGAGAGGCAAACAGCAGGAAAAAGTCTGCTCACCTGCTGATACGACGAACATGGTCACGTAGACAGACGTTTTGAACCATACACTTGAAGATAGGTGGAGGTATACGACAAGGAGAGCCAGCTTTGAAAAGCCCGTACAGAGGCCAAATGTGATGGACGATAGCCATGTCAGCTGTTATGGAACTGGTGAGCTTTCTTTTCCAAGACAAATACTTGTGGAAGGCGCAAGAAAGAAATATAACCCACCAACAGATAACCGTTGACTTTGTCTATACTGATCTCCCAGATATGTACACCAAACCATTTACTGGCGAAACCGTCTGAAATCGTCATGTAAGCAGCCCAGCTTCCATTTTACAGTTCTCAAGGGTTCAACTCACAGATACAAACAATGTTGGTGGCAATGGCAAATATCTGTCTCAACGTTAACACGACAGTGATTGCGTACCATCCTCGATCACCAGAACAAGAAAGAGGCAGGGTATAGAATCCATTTCGGAGCTCCTACCAAACCAAGAACAAGAAGCACTGCAAGACACATTTCGTTAGCTGATGGCTCTTTCCACAGAGCCATGCACAAACCCAGCCTCCATAGCTTCCAACTCCCAACTTACCATCATCGAGTTTCGGCCCTTGTAAAAGAAAAATCTTGGTGTATAGGCGCTGCCCGACGCACAGCAACATCACGAACATCCCGATTCCCGCCAAGCAGTACGTAGCAAGATCATGCTGCCTCTGTGGATGGGCAAAGTCCAGCACGTAGCCCGGGGGTGGAGGCAGTAAAACTTCGGTCCCGTCGATGATAGGCATGGCTGTCGAGACAGCGCAGCTACCGAAAAAAATCGGCCAAAGAAGAGAAAAGCATAGGATGGTCCGCGAGAAGGGACATACACGAAATCAGCTAAAGGAAAAAAAAATATCATGAAAAGAACATAACCATTTGACTTGGCCTCACATGAACATCATTCAATTAGGGTCTCGAGCTGTGCCATATCATTGGACCGTGAGAAGCATTCAATCTATGCTTGTAATTACTAGGCTACAGAAACCATAAGATCATAGCGCAAAAGGTTTCGCGTAGTGTTCGCCTCCCCTAACCATTAGAATCTTCCTGCTTTTCCCCCATGCCCCTCGCTTGCGAAACCTGCCTCTCAACACCCAGGATCCTGAGGTTTGAAGTCCGGGTTTTCGGTTGTATTGAGGGGAGATTGTTTGGCTCTTTTGGAGTCGAGTACTCGCTCGCCGGGAATAGTCTGTCTTGGTTTAGTGTGGGGGCAGCAAAGCACTGTAATTCGTATTGGTATTGCCGCTTGGACGTCCCTCCCCCTGGACTGAACGTGTTTTGTTCTGGGTAGCGCCCGGTCGCACGGCCAATGGGTTCGTTGATGGAATTGTTCTTCAAGAGCCCACTTCCCGGTACAGCATCTGGGGTATCCACGCACAATAGGCGTAACGATAACTCCTAGGTAGGGAAGATACTTGCTGAACATCTGGAGCATGCCACACCAGTATTTATGCCCACCCTGGGTTCAAGTTAGCATGGCAGAGCTGCCCCGGCAATCTTTAGCGCATTAGTCCTGTTCGTAACGCTAGGCGCGGCGAACTTGAAAGATACTGCTGGTATTGGAGTTTGACGCTGGCGAACGTTCACATGTGGAATTACCTGGACAGCGGCTGAGCGGCGTGGGTGCTTTAAATGACTGCTGCAATGTGGCACAGGCGCAGAAGACCCTTCAACAAGCATATGGGATCAACACTACAATTGTGGATTGAGTTTGCCCCCGCAAGTCTACAGTAGACAGAGAGCAGTGTCATTTCACAGGCAAGGGTTGAGCCCAGGGGGGATGGGTCACAACGTGGTCGTGTGGGAGCATTCTGAACCAAGAATCCTCTTCCTATCATATGAACATGGAAGCCGTGCGTGGTTCGATGGCCAGATACCGTCAGCAAAATACTGTGTAGATTGCATTTCACCACTGTCGCAGGACTTTGTTCCAGATATATATAAAATGGCTGGGGTGTGGATCGCAGGGGGTTTTCAGCAGGTTCATTCATGAGGCATTTGGGACCCAGATCAAAAGTGGTTTCGATGTACTTAGTTCGGATCGAGATCTTATCACAAACCAGATCATGTTTCTGGGATATTTCCATGTGGATGTTCTCTAGCCGGGCCGCTGCCATACATAATTCTTTGCGGGTTGTGGAGGATCAAAGGTTGTCGTAGAAGGATCCGGCACTCAATAAAACTGCCGTTAGCATTGCATCAAACTCTATCTTCGTGCGAAGTTCTTGAGGCCAACATGTTGTCCGCTAGGGTTAGAATCGCTGAAGGAGGGGGTTGAGCTACGTAATTTAGATGGCGATGGTTTTCAAGGTGGAAAATTTCAATAGTATGTTGCCTGTGGGTTCAGAATCCTGGGCCAGTAGCGTACTGTGTACAGTCGGGTGTCAGTGCGCTTTGGCATCTGGTTGTCAACCCCATTTGTTGACGCTCTCCGGCGATGTGTCCATGGTCCACTTGTAAGTGAGGTGTGAACTTCTCATCCGAACTCCTCGAGAGCACCATGTGGCAGGGAAAACGGTTCCTACGAAAGTTCAGCGGATTGTCCTGGAAGTTCGTCTGTTCGAGGTGATTCTCAGGTCCCAAGAGTGGGATCAATTGGCTGTTGACGTTTGACCCCCACTAATTCAGATGGAGGGGGAGGGTTCCCGAATGGGCGGTTTCTGAATATTGTTTACTGTGTAGTACCAGGCGGACCAACATATGTTTCAGCGGGATCCCACATACTGTGTAAGTGAGTTCAGATTACCTATAGACAACCGCTTATTCGATATGCTCTGCAAGTGGCGTGGAAAGTCTTCCACATGGGCTGATGGGTAACTATCTACGGCGGCCCATGCGCCGTGCTGAAGTACATACATACCACAGTAGTAATATTTGTTGGTCCTTCGGGATGTGGGGTCATGCCTGCCTTATTGGTACGTAACACCGAGTTGAAACCGGCTACGGGCGACGGAAGACGGGGGGGACGGGGGATGGGGTACGGTAGTGACCCTACCCCAGCATCGGTATCTGGTCCGTACCGGGGTGAAGGTTCCCCGCGCTTGGACGTCACTTTGGCGTTTCCTCCCTCTCACCTCGAGCAACATGAGAGGCGGATCAGAACGACTGCCATGTCCCTTCGTCGGCCGCCGTGGAGGCAGTGGTCACTCAGCGATAGTTATGGTGAGTGGATATCGACGATGTGGGAAGTTCCAACATAAGGGGAGAACACCAGTACCGATAATTATTGGCCGTGGTGGTGATAGGGTTCATTGCGACCTTAGTGGGGTCCCGCACGCGGATGCGAACGCGGCCTCGACTCATCAGATATCTATCAAACACACGGAATGTCAACAGCGCCCCGCCAGCAACTGTGAATAACGCATCTGCTTCTTCGTCTACGGCCAGCGCGGAGGACCAGCAGCAAAATGTCTCGTCGTCAACTCAGCCGCCGTCGGCTCCGCCGGCCTCACATACAATCCGACGGGGCTTTCATAATTACTTCGTAACGCATCTACCGTCGTCATCCCTACATCCAGACTCACGTCTACGAGCTGGACCGCACCACAAACTGCCACGTTCTGCAGCAGCTCCGCATGTAGCAGGACCAGGCTCTTCACCAGCAGCCTCGCCACCTCATCTTCCCATGAACCGCGATCTGACAGTAGTACGAATTCCACTTCGAAGCGCGAAACATCATTTCGGGGTGGCGGAGAGTCGGGGCCAGCGGATCTACAATGAAGATACCAATCAAGCAGGCACTATGGACATGCCTGCCTTTGCTAAGCAGGCACCCATCAGTCTCGTGCGCAGCGAGGTCAAGAGGAACGGAGAGGGAACACCAGCGGATAGCGCGTTCGGCGATCCTCAGGTTTTTTATTTTGGTGTTTTTGACGGACATGGTGGCGCTCAGGCTAGCGAGTTCCTGCGCGATGAGTTGCACGGATATGTGGAGGAGGCCGCTGAGGAATTTGAGCTGAAAAGTAGTTTGAGATGGAGCAAATCCAACAACCAACGAAAACCCGAATGGAAGCCAGAAGACCAGAAAGACCAGAAAGATTATCACCAAATTGCTCCAACTGTACTAGGCCAGACCGTCACGTCAGGGGCTGAGCAGCTCAAGAATGTGGACATGAAACATGGGAAAGAAGTCTCAGACAAGGCGGAAATCCCCGAAACGAACGAGTTCGGTGCGATTCAGGACATACCCAAATCCGACGCTATCTCTGGCGAGAAGCCCGTGGCAGCCAAGGTCAACGAACCCAAAGCCTTGCGACTCCAACGGGAACTGGTCCAAGAATACAAGAACACCGTTGGTGGATATTTCCGTCGTTTTCATCCCCCGCACTTTCCTGAATTCCGAGAAGACTACAGACTCAAAGAGCCCTCCGGCTCTATCGAATCCGTTCTTACTTACGCCTTCTTACGCGCCGATCTGGACTTCATCACGGCCCAAGCACGCAAGCCCGACCCCGACGACGCCTATGTAACCGACTCCGCCCTCAATCATGACGAAGTGCTTGGTTCTCCTTACCATATGCCGCCCTCCGGCCACGGCATCGGTGGCCGCACCCGCTTTAAAGGCGGCTCCACCGCATCTATCGCTCTAATATCTACTCCGACCCCGGCTCCATTCTGGCATCCAGCCTCCACCAGCACCCTTATCGTCGCCCATGTAGGCGATAGCCGCATCGTACTTTGCTCCACTGCCACGGGCCTCGCTAAACCCCTCACCAGCGACCACCATCCAGGATCTCCCACGGAATCCCACCGTCTCCGCCGTTACTCCGCCTCCTTCGTAACTGACTCCTTCGGCGAGGAGCGCATCCAGGGGCTTGCCAACAGTCGCTCCTTCGGTGATATAGGGTCCAAGCGCCTCGGTGTCTCAGCCGAGCCCGAAGTCACCAGAGTCGAGATGGGCCCTGCCATGTACAGTTTCCTCGTGCTCATGTCCGATGGCGTGTCCGGCTCTCTGAGCGACCAGGAGATCGTAGATGTGGTCAAGGAGGCCAGTACGCCCGAGCAGGGCGCCAGGGATGTCGTCGCCTATTCCACCGAGGTCACCCATGATGGCGATAATGCCACGTGTTTGGTGGTCAGGCTGGGCGGCTGGGAGAGGAGGAGCGAGGGCGGGCTGGGCAGTTTGGGAACGAAGGAATTGAGGGATTATCGGAGGGCTGAGGCTATGGATCCAAGGAGGAGACGACGATGATTTGTCTTTCTATCTCTCATCCTTATTTAACTTGTTATCGCATGATTGTGTGTTTTGAGAGATAGTGGAGGAGGATTTCGCTGGCATTATGTGCAATTAGGCATTCGATGTATGTCGCAAGGTTGTTATGATTACGCATGGCATGACACATTTATGGTATGTACGGTATTACATACTCACATCATATCATAGATCAGAGTAGCATTACATAGGCGCTATTAGCTTGGGGGAGAGTGTGCGAAGAACATTGAGCTTCATCTTTATACTGTCATTTGCGGGTTTCTTCGATGTGCTGCGAGTCTTTGCAGCTAGCTCCTTTTGAAAATGACTTCTCCACAAGCACGCAATTACTGGTGATGTAGTCGTTAGTGCAGGTTCGGTTGACATGTCTAATCACCCAAAGTGCAAAAACATCTACGGAGAGCATCCAGAAAAACAGACGGACGTGGTACCTTATATTCCCGGCTTCACCTCATCCTTCAAGCACATATCCGATCATTCGAGGCTGGGCTACCTAGACCACCCACGCTGGAAGCACGGGAAATTTGACGCTTGAGGGGGTAGAGGGTTGTTGGCGGTGGGTTCGGGTTGTTTGGCTCGCTCTGAGAGACAGATCACGAGATCTGTCCAAGTGGATTCTGAATTCAGCGTTCGACGCCGAGTTCCGATCTTCCTGTCCGCGTACAGGTGCGTGCCGTGATGGCTTGCCATTCACCAGGGGATGTGATTTGAAATGATTTCAACCACTGACTTACAAGCTTGTACGATTGTGGCAGAATACACTTGCTTGTTGCGGTCCATAGATCTCGTCGTAAGGATCTTAATACGAATTTTCCTTTTTATATACGCCCTCTCCTTGCGCTTGGATTTGGTGCGAGATACTGTGTGTTGAGGTCCCTTCTCTGGGATGATTGCGCGCATCTGGCACGCAAGTAGGTATCCTGATGTGTGCGCGTGCAGGTTGGGAGAATACCGTTGATAGTGTGCCAAGTACACAAACGTCACTGCCCAAATGTTAAAGACTCTTTCAACACCAGAATCAACCAGCGTGAACCGGACCGGCAATCGAGCAGAACTGATCTTAATGCAAGTGTCTAGCCCTTGGAAACCAACGGTCACGCGCACAACGAAAATGTTTGAGCTAAAGGGACTCTGGCTAAGTTGGGCAGATAGCTGCCGAAAATGTGCAGTAGCCTGGTATACTAGGAACCTGGCGATTCAATTGCTAGCCTACCAATTATTATCAAGTCATGTCGCTGGATCTCATTACTACACTGCCTAGGACATGTCGATGATAGGTAGTATAGAATCTCTTTAGCAGAATACAATGCGCCTCAACTCCCCGCAAACTGCGCTGTTCTCTTATATACCGGTAACTAGGGTTTGGTATGTCATCCTCTTGACACGCCTAGCGTATCCAGACGCTTACAGCTGGACATTTCATATTCGCGTGCGATCCGCAATTTATCTGGATCCTGAGAGAACCACCCGCGCGCCTGCTCATGCAAGCTCTGCTTGGTCCTTAGTTCCATGTCGCATTTCTTGCGCATACTCCGGACAAAGGTAACGTCAGCTTGGGAGTCAAGTTGTTTGAGCTTGTAGTCGGTCCACCCGGCGACTTCGACCGGATCGATGAAGTACTTGATGTGAAGTTTAGGGGTCATGCGCATATGAGTCTGGCTTCCCATGGCTTTGTCGAATACTATGCTGGGGGTGGAAGGTGATGAATCGCCGCCGGAGAATAATGAGGTGAGTAGAGGGAATATGAAGAGGAAGAGTATAGGGAGGAGGGACATAAGCGTATCCCGAGTTGTTGCTGGGGGTTGTGCAGGTCGACCGTTTTGGCCTTCTCTTGGTCTTCGTCGGGGCACGTTACCGCCCATTTGGTGTACACGGAAGCCACGATTCCCACCGAGATTGAAGACAAACTGAGGGCCAGTGTCAAAGCCTATAAGTGTGTTAGCAAGGATGAGAGATGAGAGATGAGAGATACCAAGTTTACTATGACAAACAATATCACAGCTTCATCGCTTACCTCCAAAAGGACCACCGCCGCCACCAAATCCTCCCCCGAAAAACCTTTGAAACATTTCCTCCGGACTAATCTCATCATCACCAAACATACCACCCCCGCCAAACCCGCCACCTGGCCCTCCACCACCCGGCCGTGGTCCCCTAAACCCAGCGAACGGGTTGTTCTGGGCCCTCGCGCTTTCGAACCTCGAATCCGGATCCGTACCAAACTGGTCGAACTTATCGCGCTTCTCTTTATCACTGAGCACGCCAAAAGCGCGACTGACCATCTTGAAAGCCTCATCTGCATGTTCATGCCCATTCTTGTCCGGATGTGTTAACAAGCTCTGCTTGCGGTAGGCCTTCTTGATCTCGGCATCGCTACACGTCTTCTCCAACCCCAGGATCTCGTAAAAGGCCGTCTGTCCGCATCGTCGGATCTTGAGCACTGCCGCTTTTTGTTCTGTCGTGTATTTGCGGTCTTGGTTGCCCTGGTTGTGGTCTCGATTGCGCGCTGCTGAGCCGTTGGCGCCCGTGTCTATGCCTGATGCCTTGGCGCTAGACATGGCGCGGGCCGATGATGATCGCTTCTTCCAGTTCTTTTGAACCCACAGTGATTCTTTCTTTATCTTTCGTCTTTGGAAAGCCGAATGACAAGGTGATCAAATATCGGTTTCGCTTTCGTGATAGTCCTATCGTGGTATGAGTAGCTGAGGCAAACGTGCACGCTGCTATTCGCAACCCTGAACACGTGCGGCTTCAGTGCAGAGATAAGCAGTGACTCGTGCTGAACTCGTGGCTTAAGTGTAGCCTTATAGATGTGGACAGGTCGCCGCTTTGGCGTACGAAAATCGGAGGTCGTACCGACAATCAATGCAGAGCAGAGTCGGACGCCAGACAGAGAAGACCGACCACCTGGTCTGGTGCGCTGTAACTGTGTAGTTAAGCAGAGAGTCGATACTCATGATCAGGGTGCTTACGGTAGGTGAGGTATCGGTATCGTGGTCGCAAAACAATTCGTAGGTCTGAGCTACTGGCAGTAGGTATGCTAAGGGTATCCTTTCAATTGTCCTGAACATGGGGACCGGTACTCTTTCCGTTGAGTGTCCTTCAAACGTGGCTTATTCTCGCTCCCCTCTCATGATGCCAGCTGTGGCTGAACATGCCGAGATCTCCGTGCTGTGCAAACTTGTAGCACGATATTTCCGTACTGTACCCGACTCTCTAGAATGACGTGACTCTTGATGCTTGAAAGCCGAGTGCCATGGTTCGCGAACAGATGTTGATGATACTAGTACTCTTTTTCTCCAACACCCACGGCTAGATCTACCATTTGAAAAAGCTCGTAGTTGTCACGACCAAAAACTGATTCCACTCGAAGTTACGACCTTGACTCGTAGCCTCCCAAACCACCAGCGCAACTAGCCCTCAGCAGTGCCCCACAACAACACCCAACCCGCTCGCGAAACCATGCGATAATGAGAAAATCATGGCACAATCAGAGCCCTCCAAATCGTTTCTGGACAAACTTCATTCCTGGGGCAGTATGTTCCCCGACACCAATATCCTCCACCCCCAAACTAACCAACTTCATCAGCGTCGTCTCTTCCCCCTACAGCCCAAGCAACTCTCATACTAGGTCTGCACGGACGCCCTCCCCAATATGGCCCCTTGCTATTCCTGCCCGTCCTTCTCTTCGGCAGCTACGCCAACCTGCAGGGCCTCGAGAAAGACGCGGCGGGGATCACGGCTGCGGCCAGTGGGACTTATGCCTTGCTGGCGGTGCGGCAGGCCCGGCGAACGTCAGTCGGATCCCTAACCGGGCTTGGGAGTGAGAGGGGGAGAGGCGCGGGGCGATGGAAGTTGCGTGGGGCCGTTCGGATGGGCGCCATTGGGTTGGGTATTGCGAATGCTGTGGCATGCAGTTGGACTTATGCGACAGTAGATCGGCAGAAGGAGACGGAGGAGAGGGAGAGAAGTACCAGGTGGGGGGACAAGTGATGAAGAGCGAAGTGGGCGATGACGGATTGTTGTTGGTAGGCAAAAACACCGGTATTCATTCCGGTGAGTAAAGTGAATTATAGCCTTGGAGATAGGGTTTTGCTACATATCCACGGAGAAGAACGAATCATCACCAAAAGTTTCTCTATCGTCGCTGTCATGCATGTTCTGAAATTGTGAGGACGCTTGAGCTCTTCATCCATCTGTCTGTCTATCATAGATGTCATCTCGATCTAATAACCTCACAACTGCAAGCTTAGAGACAGGCATTAAAGTCCTGTTATCGCTGTGGCATGGAGTTTTTGGACACTAATTCTGCAGTTTCCCATATGAAAATGAAGAAAAGGGAAAACAACCGGAACACCAGGAGATTCCTTCAGCACTTGAATGATCTCCCTCCAAACCTGATTACTATGCTGCATGGTTCTCTTTCAGAACAATCAAGAGAAAAGAGAACATGCAGCAGCTCAATAGCCTCGTTGCCCACGGCACGAACTGTCCAATCACGAGTGATCCATGTCACCCCCTGCAATTCAACTGGCGCAATTGATGCAAGCCCCTTCTGCGCCTCGCATCACCGACATTCATCGCCCTGTTCCACCACATCGGAGGTGAGCGGTATTCACTCCTCTTTGAGTCGATGGCCCAGATTGTACGACTCCCTGGGCAAAGAGCTACGCATGATCCGGCTCGTGGAAACCCAGACACCCAGAGCAATGGCCGCGAGGAGGATCAGTACGATCAAGCGTGCGACAAGCGGAAGCTCCTGGAGTTCTTTGAGCTCAGGTCCCACAAGGCTGCGCATACTGCAGGGGTTAAAGGCACGCAAGTACTCCACATCAGTTTCACGAATTTTAGGTTCCGCAAACCGAGAGTACTCATCCAGGACAGAATCAGTGTCCCAACCGTTAACTTTGCGGAGGGCGCCGACAACACAACCGGTTCGATGCTTCCCCTGGTTGCAATGGATGAGGATGGGGTGTTGCCGGCGGTCCGTCACAATTTGGAGAATGTCTTCCATCGTAAGAACCGGAATGGCAGCCTTCTTGGTACCTTCCATGGCAAAGATCACGTGTCGAATATTGCTGTCGGCCATGAAAGATTGGTAACCCTCTGGGGACTCTTTGTCAACCAGAGTGATGATGGTCTTCAATTTGAGTGTTTGGAGGTAGGCGTAATCTTGAGGCTGCGGATAACTGCTTCGATAAATGCCGGTTTGCACCACAGCGAAGTTCTTGGGAGGTAGTGATTCAAGTGGCGCGCAACCGACCCCGACACAGTTTCCGTCAGCATGAGCAGAGGGCTGCAGGGCATTGCCAATCTCTAGCGAGTTCTGCGGGTTAAATCGTGTCGGTGTGGAATCCATGGTAATATTGCTGTTCGAAGTTGTTTCTTCAGTCACTGGAGCAGCGACGGCGATTGCATTTTGCATAACCAGAGCCATTGGGTTTTCTGCCATCATAATATTTTCCTTCATGACTCAGAGAACAGCCGTCAAAGCTTGAATCAGCGTAGACGAGAGAGCACGAAGTCTGAGGATCACGATAGCCAAGTATGGATCTCAAATCGTCGTTGGACAAGAAAGTCGCGTCTGGCTTAGATGAAACGAGATATTGAGATGTGATGATGCCTAGTGCAAGGCTCCCGGATGCAATGGGCGTAATGCAATGCTAATGTCGATACGATGAGATAACTCCGCAGGCTTCCGGCCTAAAGCTGAACGGTAGAAGAAGTCTTGATCGTATTGGATAACTTCATTGTAGTAAGCGGGATGATCGAAGGCGCGTATTGTTTTGACAACTTTGCAGGTCCGATCAGAGTGCTACTGAGGTGAGGTGAAGTGTGGAGGGAAGTCTGACAGATGGCTCAGTGTGAGCGAACAAAAAATTATGTGACTACTTAGTGGTCAGACTGCTCGCATAAATGGTAACATGTGTAGGTGAGTTAGCGAACAATTGGAGTTGACCCTGTTGGGGTTGCTTTCAACTTTAAATGGAATAGTAATGGTTCAAAGTGCGGCCATGAACGAGCCACGCTAAAGAAACGAAGTGGGATGGATGATAGACTAACAATGGTGCACGAGAACGCGCATAGCAGCAATGAGGCAAACTAGTAGTGAGTAGATTTATCATGGTCAGTGACGTTGGAGGTTCCAGGGAAAACTTGGATAGCTTTGTATCGACTAAAATGTCTAAAATACTGGTATGCTCTTCAATGAGGCCAAACAAGGTCGCGCATGGAATCATCTGCGAGAGTTCTATTGTACATGCGCTGTTTGCTGCATACACAGTACGTAGATAAGATACCTAGAGCTTGTACTCATAGTAACTGAGCATATGTAGACAACAGAACCTCACACTCCGCCGAGGTTTCAGGCAAAAGAAAAGTACTCTCGCGATGCTACTGAGCACTTTGGAAAAACTTCACCGTAGACTTCAACGTACCGGTACTCACAGTGAGCAGATACAGTACTCTCACAACTGTGACTTACTGTGTGGACAGAGCAAGGCAGTTACTGTGTACTCCATCAACATTGACGGATAAGCGCACGCTCGCGCCTACTACCTGTATTGGACATTGATATTCTTTCCAGCACCACAATTACCCACAGGAAGCACCTCTCCGGTACCTCTCCGGAAGGCCAGTACAGGTATCCTCTACTAGCAAGTCGGTTTTGGACCTGAGAGACACTGAACCCGCTTCGCCCTAAATACGTCGCTCACGTGTCGGTACACTGTACTTGGATTTCGATTTGTTCCCAGGCGCCTAAACAAGTATAGGATATCAGTTCATGATCAAAGCATTTCTGATGAAGCGAGTACCGAGCGCTACCTTGGCGGCGCAAGTTCAAGGCAACCGGCTAGACAGGCAGGTTCGGGAACAAAAGAGACACTTCTTCGACCAGCAGATCAGAGAACTGTATTTTTTTCCGAGCTTGCCTGCCAGATTCTTCAGATCCTGTCTGCCACAACATCTTATCAACAGTCGTTTGAAGGGCGGCGTGGCCGATGAAAACCAAAATCCCCACAAGAAAGTCACCAAGAAACTCACACATACAGCACTGTGTAGTCAGAGCATAAGGGCACCGGTGCGCATCAACCACACAGAAACACTTTTTAGTGATAAGTTATTCGACATACTATTTGGTGAGTTAAGCAGGCGCGTGATATTACCCCAACTTCCACACTGCCATACCGGCACTCTGCAGCGGTACCACCAGTTGCCTACCAATACTCCACTAGCACATACTGTGTATCTGACATGTGCATACTTCCAGACACAATACGCCCCTGCTAATGAATACTTTCTCTCATCACACTGATTAACGCCGAGCAGGATTGGTGAGAATACTCCCCCAGAAATTACAGTGTATCGTGTAACTCCGTCTCTGGGATTCGGCACTGCACCCAAGCCTCGCTCAATAACTGTCTGGTGCCTTACGGAGGTACGCAGGGGGTGAGATGACAAATGCAGAAGAAACGATCACTGAGCGTTATGCACAAACAGGGGCAATTCCTAACCTGAGTTGAGCGTTGCATCGGAGATGTCGGTCTCTCGCCTCATCCGCGATGCCGTATGATAGGTACAAAACCCAGCGGGCCGGACTCCTTGACGCCGCAGAAGCCAACTGGCTACTGTCCGTTCGACCAGGCTGACGAAATCTTTTCACGGGGTTGGCTCCGACCGGTCGTCGGCCTTAAATCCACATTTACGCCCTGAAATGTGCATTTCGCCCCGAGCAGGACCCGAGAGCGTCTGGCCAACAACAGACGAATTGCAATCGAACAATGCGCGGCAGAATGGCCGACCCTGTTGGGGTTCTCATCCAGAGGTTCGAGGGCGGTGTGCTGATTGTTACGCAATAAAATGTCTCTCCAGTCGTTGCATTGCACTAGGCACTGCCTAGCCACCACAAGGTAGAACGGCGACGTGCCTTCTTCTCTCTGCTATTGTTGTATACACAGTAGTCGACTGGTTTCTTCGCAAGTTGTGGTTCAGTTGGTTTATGCCGAGTTTCAAGAATTCCCTACAGCAGATGCGCTGGTCCCAGAACTACGCCTCCTCAGCAATTATCCATTGTGCTGCATTTTTCTTGGTGTCAAAATCAATTGGTCATTGTGAAGGCGTGGATCTTTGACTGATCGCCTTGTGAGGAAGAAGTATCTCGATCGATCATTCACTCTCTTTACAGCCTCACTGTTTCTCTGGGCCTGGAGCTTCCGAAAGCACTTGGGCGAAAGATGCTGGCTACAGCCGTGGCAACGATGGGAGGCAGTTCTTTGAACCATGGTGGTCCGAAGTTGTGATTTCTCTGATCAGATACAGGGTGATAATCCGTCTTCGAGGTTGCAGGACTGGTCCCAGTCCAGGCTTTGATTTATGAGGACTGTACTGGTGGGACAGGTGCTGCTGGGTGCATAGCGCACCGGTTTATCGCACCGGACTGGGAAGTGCACGAGGCGCACCCAACCCACCAATTTTGTCCGCAGTTAATTAGAATTATGCACAGAATCCCAGCTAACCGCAGTCGAAACGGGTGGTTTGGTGCGCCTTATGCACTTCCCGGTGGTGTGCACTTCCTAGTGCGGTGTGATTGTGGATATGGATCCAACGGCGGGGATAAGCGCACCCAACGCTTACTAAGCTAGCCGTAGATAGATGCATGCTTTGGTGTGCCCACCGGAGCATGCTGGATCGTAACAACATCATATAGACAATCAACGAGTTACCGCAATAAGCATTTGCGATCTATTCGTTACGTCTAGACAGACACAGCCCATCCAACAGTGATAGTACCTTCATTCATTGGTACATTTGGATGATTCTTCTACGATCCAGCATGCTTCGGTGGGCACACCAAAGCATGCATCTATCTACGGCTAGCTTAGTAAGCGTTGGGTGCGCTTATCCCCGCAGTTGGATCCATATCCACACAATCATACTGTACTGTACGGTACTACAAGCATGCGCACAGATCGTGTCCAGTCTTCTTGGCAGTCTGGATCGTGACAGCCAAAGCCAGATTATCGACCGTAGCCAAATCCGCAGTCAAGTTACTGTGTAGCCGTGGTCGATAATCTGAACGTCCAGCTTTACACAGTAGTTACTGTTTATCATTGTGGTTCCACAGGTTTCGTACTTTTATGTAAGCTGCTTAGTCAGCGCGCGTCTGTAGGGCTTTTTACATCCATCCTACGACCGTGTCTATTTAGCATAATCACACAAAAAGACATCCGCCAGAATAGACACATACAGACCCATTACGGCATTTGCAGAAGCCTCTACAATAGAAGGCTTCCAACTGCCACGAGTCCCGTGTCCTTGGTGGAATCCAGTGTGCACCAAGAAGCACATCACACTCCATGCAGTCCGTCCGACCGGAGAGCCCAAGCCTGGCCAGTCCCAGGCCGTCTTTTATTCTTCCAGGACTGGCAGTCCTCCGCCCAGTCCCGGCAGGCAGGCCCAAGACCACGGGACTAGTCGCCAGTCCGGCTGTAAGTTAGCGGCCAGACTGGACTGAATAATGACATGAGGCATTGGCGTACGAGTGAGACTGGGGTGCCGTCAGATCCCATCGTACAAGCAGAGACGCAGAACGTCCACCAAACATAACAACTTCAACAGCATGCTGTTTAATAGTAATGAGATCTGACAAGCTTTTTTTGGATGAATACTTATCTGCGAATGAAGGGCTTCATTCTAATATAATCAAACCAAGTACATAATGAATATCAATGAAATCATGGTGTTGAATATATGGCGTTCCGCATCACTGGTTCATACGTGAGAACCGACGCAACTTCAGCCTCATTCATACGTTGATGCTTCAGGTTATCACCCTGCTGGCAGGTATCACAGCTACGGCTGTTGTACCACCTTAAATTCGACACCAGTCATGATTCCACAGTACATACGAAATTGCTGGTAGGCCTTGCCTGAGCTATAGTATACTACGTATCGCCGGCTGCTGAAGCAAAGCTCTGCCCGCCAGGCGATACACAGTGGATCAGCTGGGGACGAATGGTGGGTAGGTTTCTAACTCCTACTGGGAGGTAACTTACATTCTGACTTGGGGTTGAAGTTTGTTAAACTAAAAACCGCACGTATTGAGCAGCTTCGCTTGGCTTTTGCAAGTTGCAGCATATTGCCAAGTGTCATGCATTCCTACTGTGTAGCTTCAGGGTATTACATACCCATAGTTTTCCGGAGGTTTCGACGGAAGGACAAAGCCTGGAAACTTCCTACCACTAGGTGATCCACCATCGTGAACCTAGCGACGACCAGTCTTCATGGCGACGAAATCTAGGTTTGGACAACCCGTTGCTACAGTGGGCGGTTGAAATCAAGTCTCATTTGTATGACGTAACACCAAAATTGTTGCGAGAACCAAGCAATGAGATAAACACCAAGCCTGCTAAGTAAGCGCGTCAACGCTTTTAGCGGGTGGTGTGATACATCACTTACACCGAAAATGGACCACTTCGAACTTCAACTACATACCTTGTCCTTTCAATAAGGCTCAGAATTGCTTTCTTGGAGCGCGTTCGTGGACGATTGTATGTCTCGCTCAACACCGTGCTCAGAAAGCCCTGAAAACAGTAACTACCGTACACCCTACAGACCATCTTCTTGGCTGTTCCAACTGGGTGGTGTGCGGTGATGTGTAACCCTCCCAACTCAATTCAACCCAAACCGTTTCACCACCACGATACTGTCCTGTACTAACGTGGGTCACAAGTCCGAGATTTCGGCAAGGAGGGCTTCAAGCGCCGAGACGGAGTGTTGCCTTCGGCTGCCAGTGCTGGTCATACACAGTATTTCCGATTGGTCGCCAACCAGTGGCCAACGTACGGTAAGGGCGAGAAACTGAATTTTGGAGCTTCCAGAAGATATGGAGGAGACTTCAGCTGAAGGGAGGTGGAGTAGTCTGGGGTAGGATGGGACGAGCGGCTCCGAACTCAACAACGACAGGTGTAGGGTTTTGAGCAATTCCACGACAGGGGGGTTAATGACGCTACCCTATTTGAGGACCACTGGCATATACTCAGGCAGATATCGTGAAATGCTCTCCTAACTGCACTGGTACACAGTAGATTGAAGATTTTGTCGGCTATGAGTTCCTCGAAAGTTCTGGTGACGGACCTGCAACATAAGGCTGAATTCAGGGACAAGGCAATTAACACCAGGAAACACGCTGCTCGACGTATCTCAAACCTACCGATAGTGGCGAGCTCGGCATTTTTTATGTCCTGGATACGTTGGCCTGGAGACAATAGCCGGCACGGATAGAAATAGGCTTCGACATCACCAAGTACCCTGCTTCCTTGCTCCATATCGGGCCCAGTATCATCTCGGAGATTTATCTATAGTCCCACGGCGCTACCGCCCAAGCTTCGGACAGTTTTCATCTTCGCCATCCAAGATGATGATTTCTGTTCTCCGGATTGGTATTAGCATTTTGCCCAACAAGTGTTCGAGCTTTCTTGGTGGGTATCGAGACGCTCTAAAGCTGTACTGCTGTGCACGCTTCTCGTTCCTCCAGGAATTATTTTCAATTCAGCGAGAGTTTCTATGCCCATATGGCAAGGTCCTATTAGGATCGCACCACCACCAAAACCCGAAATGTTGGAGAACTATCTACCATTATGTTTCGAGCATGCATTTGTTTCGCCAACTCTTGAACCTCTCCTTCCTCTATGCGGCTCAGTTCGGGGAGTCCGTCGTCTTCATCAGGAGAGATAGTACCTTGCATGCTCAGTTTAGAGCCCCGATGATTCGATCTCAGTGGAGAGGCCGGGATTGCTAGCTCTTCTTTCGGCGCCATCTTTGAGCGGTATTCGAAGTGGAAATGGCAACGGGACTAGTGTCACCGGGTAGCGGAACACATTACACATAGCTAGGTTGCCCTTTCGAGGTCGAGCTCTTGGCGTATCTGCAATCTTATATCCTCAGTCACCTGAGAGACAGATGGTACGCTTATAAAACAAGCGAACAACTCGCAGTAATCTGACAGGGTAGGGCGCCAAGATGCCAAAAAGTTACGTACTGGGAACTGCTACGCTGGACGGTCCCAAGGCTGATGCTGTTGCAGCCCTTCAAAGATTATTATCACCATGATACCGCATTTGATTTGAAGGAGCTCTCTCTATGCTCTTTAGCGCGGCCCACGCGCGCCTCAACGGGTCCCAGAGACATGACCTTTTGATTTTCGATCGATCCGGAATCCAACTCTTCCACTAGTTTTACAAGTCAGTGTTCGCCACCTACATTAACCGTTGGGGATTTCTTCGTATATCGCTACCAAAGCTCATGCTAGAGGAGGGGAATGCAATACGAATCACATCAGTAAACTGATAATTGCGCTCCATCAATATACAAGGCCATGTTGAGGGGATGATGCGTCCGTGAGCGGAAGTTACAAGCAGGGCCTACGTGAAAGCGGGCATGGAAGGGTGCTCAAGTGTAAATTTTGATGAACTCAGTGACTTTATTGCTTTTATTGTGATTGGCCGTCGCGGTCGCTTTCGGCTCCTGGGTTGGCATATGGCCTGGACATTACTGTATGAGCTCAATGGCGGCATAGCCATCAACGAAACCAGACACTTTCATATTCAGTTAAGGGTGGATAGCTATGTTGTTTTCGCTTGTCACGCTTGAAGAGATGTCTTTTATGGCTTTCAATTATTAGGATCAGGATCGACGTTTGTACAATACTGGCGACAGGGAAGGAAGGTTAGATGGAGTCAACTTGTCAAGACGCAACGCAGGGAAATCGTTTCAGTCAAGGCTCCTGGATTTGTAACCGAGACTTGTTGGTTATAGACAAAGGCTTCGACGTTCCTTTTCATATGATGAGAAGAGTAAGAAAGTAAATGTTGGGTTCAGTTTGTATCTAGGCAAGCACACTAGCTGTTATGAGTGCCTGCCGAATCGTAGATCTGAACGGCCAGAGTACTTGTGTAGCAGCGCCTACATAACTTCCCACAGCAAAAATAACGTCTTTCTTCTGGAATATCAGTAGCCGCCAAGTCTCATTCAGACCAACCGGGTGCTGGTGTTGATCGGCCTTCAAGAGTTCTCCATTGTCCTTCGGCACAGTCTATAGTGTTGTGCGATATTGGTTGTGTTGTTTACAACATCTATACTGGCAAACTCGGCGCCTAGGAGTTCTTCCACCACCAAATCGACCAACACTCACTTTCCTTCAAAAATGACTCGATCGAACTCATTAACGTAACCAAACCATCCCCTTGAAAGGATCAGATGCAACTTTTTGCTTTGGGTGGATGGAAGGCTTGGAAATTGGTCATCTCAGAAGCGGTCGACAGACCACATAGACTAACCCAGTCAAACTAGAAGTGGGGTTTTAATCAGAGAGAATGGCCAGCCTATGTGGATTTGATGTGTACCGGCTTGAGTCTGCCGGAATGGTGCGGTCGTCGAGCCATGAAAATGAACAACATGCTTGGTGATATGAACATTCCCTTGATAGCTCCGACCGTCGGTGACGCTGGAACCTGTTGGATTTGATGAGGAATTAGGGCTGAGAGTCCCTGAGACTTCAACGTTTAGCCGAGCATGGTGGTTTCCTTTCTGTAGAGACAATACTGTGATAGCGGGCTTCGGCCTGGCCCAATTTGATGAGCAATGGATATGACGACCAAATTACACACGGTACACCAAGAGATTTACCGACACGAGCCAGAAACATTCCCAAGGCCGAGGAATCTCAATCCGTAACTTCTTCACTCGTAATTCCTAAAATTCAACAAGAGTTTAGCCGTGATCAGAAAGAATGATCGTCGCTGTAACACCAACATCAAAGATAATACCCAGACTCATTGTTCTAGCACCTCGGAAATAGACAGAATTCTATGGAGCCTACTACGTAAATGGAAATTTTAGCTATTTCCAGCATCGTCCACCGTAGATATGCTTCAAGTTGCTGCCGATCGTTCATTAACAGAGCCAATGGGTTCTAACGACAGTGAGTACCGCACTCGGAACTCTGATATCATAGGTGACTGTCGAGACATGGTCCCCTGTCTGAAATACCGTACTGATCCCAAGCGAGATGCTTGAAACGCGGAACTGCACCTCCTATCCATTCGATCGAACCGGCGACATAAGCATAGCTCATTGAGGCACCGTGCATACAGCATGTAAGCGCAGATAGGCAGAAAAATCGCTAGCCGGAGGGGTTTGTGGGGCTCATTATGACTTACGTCTCCGGCCAGCGCTTATTTCTGCCCAGCAGAATACCTCCATATTTTCTACAGTACCCCCAGACTATGGATGGGCTGCAGGACACTTGAAGTCATGTGTCCCGAAGCCCATACAAAATTCCGGGGATACTCGGGGAGCATTATTGCAGTGATATCTGTAAAGCTGGATCACAAGTTTCATGAATGTTGCGACAGGGCTCTAGGTACGAGTAATTACACAATACTGCTCCAGACATCGAACCCTAGCAATATATATTTCGGTCTTTCCCACAGTAGTTCGTGGGCTAACTCCACCAGGAGGTTTGGTGGTATCCGCCAGCAAACTTTGGGGGAAAACGGAGAAAGACTCTCAAAGATTGGAGGCCATAGATGCCAGTATGGACAGATGTAGAGATATTTCCACGCATTGACACCGACCCACACTCCTTCGTCTCGCCAGTACCCTTATCATGCAAGAGTAAAGAATGGAACCCCCGGTTCAACAATGCCACATCCCGGTAGTATGTACTTCGTAGGCGTCTCATACCATTGCTCCGTCATTATCATGTCGCGAAACGGGAAATTCCCCACCGAAGCGCTAAGAGAATGGCAGAATCAGTTAAAGGGGGATCGTTGCAGCAATGCATGATAAAGCCACGGATAAATAGCTTCTCCTGACGAAACCCTCTTCGGCACTCGTTGCCGCTATATTGGCAAGATGTCTCACAGTTGCTTTCAATTTCAGCCTTACCGCGGCAGGTTAATGTCCAGCTTGCGCAAACAGATAGACGTTGGGATGGCTAACACAACCAGGCGGCTGAGACATAACCACGCTCGATAATTCATCATGAGCCCCATCTGCAGCCATTGGACTGGATGACAGGTAGGTTGGACGATCAATCCATTCTTGTTTGCTCTTCGGGTTTCAGCGGGTACTAAATTGCTGCACTATGTACAAAGACAGCCGGGCTCAAGGGCGGAGACAATTACCCCTTGCTCGAGTTGGGTGGTGACGATGCTTCCACCATACCTTCTGATTTGTGGCTCCGAGTCGAATATACGTAGCCTAGTAGGTTTTCATGGAAATAAGCCCCGCTTGCCAAGGTGAGGTTTGTCAAATTACAGGAAAATGCGCCAAAAAAGAAATCAGGTACTACTAACTTTAACTATTCGTCTTCCGTGTTGTCCATTGATTTTTTAGGCCAATAATCCATGCCACGAGTTGAGGAGTGGCGCAATTCGGAGAATTTGTCTGCGCGCCGAGCGCTAGCTTACTAGGAGTTCGTAACCAACCAAAAAAGAAGGCGCCCACATTGAGTGTAACTTTAGTGTGTTGCTTGTCCATCAACTAGATGGTGGAAGACGGCTGCACCCCAAGCCCAAGCACTCCACCCACGAACAACGTCATCCAGTAACTTTGGATTTCAATGTTACTATAAGATCTAGCATGTTTCACGGTCGAATTACTATGACCGGCACGTAAACTGATAACATTGCTACTGCCAATATTTTGATCGAAGCAAGTACAACAGGATGCATTTTCTGCACTTTGTCTTTGCGCTTCATTCGTCCGTAAAGAGGGAAGGAGACTTTTTGGGCGGCCCTAGTTTTTTATTGACCACGAACATCATGTGATCATTCGTCGTAGCGTCGACAGAGCGGATATTACTTCATTAACTGATCACATCAACAAGATGGCGAGATATAATGGTGATGTGAGGCGGCAAATCGCTCTCCCATCACTTCATGTTGAAGTAACAAAAACACTGCCGGTCTGATCAAAGCTTTCCGTTAGAATACCTGCTGTCATCAGGTCCCCTGGTGAAGCGGTCTACTCAAGAGCACCTTCATCCAGAGCAGGCAAGCTTTACTACCGGACGACTTTGACTACTTGCCCCCTAGTAGATCCGAGGAAACTTCCACGGAACCGTGGCATGATGGGCAATGTTGCTGTCGGTTTCTGCATTCCACGCGAGTGAAAATAAAAAAAGACACCATATCATGTTCCCAAGTTCTACTTCGCCAACCTCTTGATCCGGAACTGTTTACATTCAAAGCAACTATGCATTAGTGCCTCATCGGCAGATCTTGAGCGGGCTGACAATTTGGTTGGCGTTCTTGGAGATATTGGTATACTATCACACTATCCAGTCGAGCAGCGTGATAACACTAATCTGCGTTTACACGAGCCTCAGATCTGCGTTAAGCGAAGATCATGCATGTGCTACTTGGCCTAGGTTGATGCGGTATTGGCGCTGGGGCTCCAAGTAACGTGTAATTCCATCGAATCACATTGGAAAGTGGGTTTGCGATTTCAGAAACAGCCTGGATGGTATTGGTACACTTCACAGTAGTTGCTACTAGGTCAAGAAGTGACATCCCAGTTGACTTTGAAAGCCAACAAAATGAGACATAATTTATTTTGAGGAAGAAATGGAAGAAACAGGTATTTTATTGGAATAGATCGCCGCAGCCCAGGCCTGTTGTAGCTGTGTCTCTCAACTGTCTCGTGAAATCATGACGGACACGTTGATACGGCAGTATGAATGATGACCTGGCCACAACGGCTGCCGATCCTAAAACCGGACGCCCAAAATCGGGTAGCAACAAACTTGGTGGGGGACAAAAACAAGAGACAGAAACTGACGGTGAAATCATCGTAGAGCTATCTTGCAAGAGACCCTACAGATGACGGTAAATACCATGCCAAATTTAAGTCACGGGAGTGCGTGGACCCTTATCCTGCAGAATCCACCGTGCAGATAAATCCAGTTTAACGAAGCTCGATTGACGATTGGGTTAGTCGCAATCATAACCTCGATCATTGATGTATCTTCAGTTTCAGATTGCGGTTAGGATTACAGTTAGTATTAGGGTACTGGTACGTACCTGTACTCAACGATCATCTTCATTTGCTCGTCAGTTAGGTGGGCTGGTGCTGTGAGCCCTAAGCTTAACTACAAGTCGCTGGATTTCATATCCAACGTACAGTAGATTGCAGTTGTGGAACTCATCAATGCCCAGTCCTTCTTTGATATATCATTAGCCGTCATCAGACGCCACTACACCAAACATACAGGTGCAGTGACGTTCCATGGCCACTAAGGGGATAACTGTACTCATAGAGCACACAGCGCTTAGAACATCAACGCGGTGACTTGCGCTGCTCGCCAGATTGAGAACCCAGCAAAGGGCGTTGACAAATCAAAGGGTTCTCGATGGAGCAACATTCCAGGCTGAACATCATTGTTTTCATGGAAACTATTGTGTGCCGTGCAGTCTCCACTAACCTTGGGTCCAGCGTTCGACTTCGCTGTGTGGCTCTGCTACGCCACACACTATGCCGCAGGCCCCAAGAGCCCTAGTCATTCAAATAGGCTATGCACACACATCCTGATGGCATCAATCAAGGACAGCCATCCAGGCAAACAGACCCTTCGGTATAACCTCCGTAAGCGAGGCTATTCCCAAGTGGTGCCACAGCTTGAGAGCGCACAGATATCATGGAAGCACAACTGTTCGAGTGCAAAGCAAGGTTCTTGATGCTACACATTAATAGTGGATTATCTGAGACAGAAACCAGTCCTCTCTTGGCGCAGGTTCAAGCACAGAAGCTGAATCCCTAACAGTAAAGCGACGTTCCCCATCAGACCCCCACACTGAACCATAAGGCTGACATCGAAGCCTTCAAAATATCGTATCGACGACGTTTCTGGATCAAAGAAAATTTGGCAGGCTGATATGCAGCCTTTGGAAAGGTGACGCGGCCAGTCCCTGTGAGCAAGGATTACTGCAAAGAGTCCAGGTAGATCATTTCATTCACCGTGAAGCGCCGCATTCTTGTCCCAGGTCAACCCTTGCCATCAATTGATTCCATCGTGCAGTGATGCAAGATTTGAAAAAGAAAAGAAAAAGTATCCCACAAGTCAACATACCTCCCTCTGAACCGCGCAGGTAATGGACCACCTCGTACACCAAAACACACTTTATCATAGGGTCAGCAGCAACTTTTGGGGAAACAATCAAGGAACTTTGATGAAGCTAAGTTCAATATAATCATAACGAAATTACAATCCTTTATCAAAGCCCATCCGATACATGTGCGCCGCATCGAAAGTTGATGCCCCTACTTCGCAGACTGATGCAGTTAAACTGGGAACACCCAACTCCACTGCATGTCCGCTCATCCGTACTGTGGTACCGAGACACCACCAAAGACATGATCTCATAAATTATTGGCGAGGTCTAAGGATAAGTTACGTATTTCACTTTACCGAATTGATAAATTCTGATGGAGGTTGCTGCCGACCCTGTGATAAGGGGCATTTCGGTGTTAAAGCCCAGTCCATTACCTAACCTAGGTACCTCCTAGTTCAGATGCAGGGTGGTTGACTTACCATAAATCCATACTCTCTACAAGAGAACTGAAAGATTTCCATGTAAATCTTCATTTATGTACTCTGTGAGGTGCCGGGGATGGCCAAGCCTAAAACAACAGGCGTTTCGGAGGAGTAGAATCAGATATAACATGGATCAGTTCAAGGATGTCTATAAAGAGTGCATGTCTGGTGAATTCCGAGGAACGAGACCTGCCATGTCGAAACCAGTATTTCTCACATCGTGAGCCCGCTGCCGCGGGCGGCCTGGTCTTGTGCCCGCAACTCAAAGGTGAAAAAATAACCTGGTGCCGTTCGGAGCTCTGCCACGTACTACACGCTGGCTGGGCCAACATGATAACGACCTAATTGATACCGGTACAACGCCATGCCATTGGCTGAAGCAATCTGATACTATCTCCTACTAGTACTTGTCACTTGCTGTCCTGAATGCTTCCCAGGGGTTCAGTTACATAGGCATTGTACACAGTAGGTAGTGAGGGCGTGAGGCATTAATTTGGCCAGATTGTCTACTGTACAACACATACCATCAGGAATACAATTAGATAGGTACCTCCGTCTATCCGAGTATATGTTCGCAGTCAGGCAGACCACATTTTGGGTGCTAATTTCGAGAGCTTCAATAGAAAACTTCACGTTGGAAAGTACCTAAAAGCTACAGCGGTGGTGTTGGCCATGAAAAAAGCAAATTTGTGCTGGTTCTACACGGACGCCTGCGGACATGGATCCGGACAGATGAAGGTATCGTGTTAGCTATGAGTAGAAGACAAGGTGAAAGACAATAAAATATCAGCACGAACCTTGAAGACAATTTTACAAGGATCCGCCACCCCTGCAGCCCTGTGTTGTGGTGGGGTCTAGAATCGCAGGCATGGCTTTTTTTTATTTATTAGTTGTGACATGCTAAACATTACCGGGAGGTCCCTTAAAACATTACAATTTGACCTCCTACTATGCGCATGAAGAACAGTCCAGGGATGAAAGTCAAACTGTCCATCGTACACTGTACGGAGGGGGACTCTGCAATGGAAGAAATGTGACACAAGGATTGAGCTGGCAGGCTTGCACTTCTGGTGATAGCGGTAGGCCAAGACCGAAGCTGTCATGGTGTTGCTGACCATTATCCACACGGTATCGGTGTCAACCAAGCTGGGAATGATTTTACTGTGCACCTCTCTACTCTAAGTATCTACTGGTAGGAATTGGGCGGAACTCATTTTGCATCCATGCTTTCGATTCACCGATCCGTGCCTAGCTCCCGGTCCTGGACAAGCTGCTTTGAGGCCGTTATTGGTGTAGAATCGCTCCGCAGAACTTCCTTCTCAGTAAAGCGGGCTCAACAAGGAATCAAATCCCGTCTCCCTCACTAGTAGCTATGAGTCAAAGTTGAAACCAAAGTTGACAAAAAGAATTGAACAGGGCAGTCGAAAATTTTTCCAGCAGGCCAATGCTCTGCGTGGACCTTCGGTGAGAATTTCCGCAAATCAACGTCTGACATCAAAACTTTCTTCCCCTGAGGGAAACAGAAAAGAAAACAAGCCTGAAGTGCAGTACCTGCGTTGTGGGTCGCGCGTGGTCTGTGTTTCGTAACTTGAAGTCACCGCCGCAGTGTCAATTTTGAAAGGAAAAAATAGCAGTCAGGTAATTCATATAGTCTACAGCAACCTATCGGTTAGTGGTACAGGTAAGGCAGGGAGAAGAGCCGCTTGGCGGCGGCAGGCGCTGCCAAAGTTGTTCAACAAATGGTACAATCGAAGGCTCGCATATGGACTAAAGGATCAAGCATCAGCTGCGGAAAAGTACTGTCATCCACCACGAATATCTATGTTGAAGAATGGAATGCAATATCTCAGGGTTCCGTCCATTGCCCAACATGATTGAGTATGCAAGCGCCGCTCACATGGTTTGGTTTTCTTTTGCTCCACGTCAGCCCGTCATAGCATGTTCATGTAGCAGGTTGTAAATTTTCCTCATCGATTACCGATTGGTCTCCTGTTCTATGCTTGTTGAAACTTATCAAGCTCAGATGATATTTGACCATCAGGTTGACATCTCTAATGGAGAATGGCCACATGTCACCGTACAATGAACTGCGTTTTATTCTACGTGCATATCAATTTCGATGGTCCGTTGGCCTTTTCTTGCGGCCATATCTCGAGAGGGGAAGATCTACGGTGTGTGATGCGCATGGTCTGACTGACTGGCGATGACATACGGCGCCTCATGTCATACTGCACAATTTGCCTAAAAATCGATCGCCTCAGGGGGCGGGTCGCTTATTGTAACGCAAAATTTGCAACTGCTGATGACTTACCAAAAGACGAGAATGGGACTTTTCTTGCTCAACATTGCGCAGGATATCCCGCCACATAAGACGAGTGACTTGTCAATTAGGTACGCTGCGGGCATATTGTTTCCAGAGTGCGACAGGCCCAACCAATGGTACTTATCCTCAGGGCAATTGGTACTACGACTCTGATACTACCGGAGCTATGAGAGGTCGACTATCATTCACTTGAGCTCTGCAACAATGGGGCATGTGTTATGGCTGCATTATCGGGTGTGTATTCTCGGGTACTCCCCCGATGTATGGATTGCGCAATGCGAGCAATCCCGCACAAACCCTTATTCCTTGCCGTTCGGTGGCATGATAACATCACAATAATATGTCACGATTGGCAAAGCGTTGTGAAGAAAGTCTAGCGCTTGAATCTGCATCAGATTTTGTTTGATCGTGAATCTGCAGTGTCCACAGGTTCTTTACTTGAACAAGTCAAGTTTTGAAGGGATCCATCGCCAACCTTTATACTGTAAAGTAGCACAACCTGGTCAACTGCACAAATGATACTGCAGTCCGATCACCAAAGGTCCCAGGTCTTCTGCACTAGAATGACCACACCATGTCGTCCGTTCCCCCATCTCAAGATCAGAACGAAAAACCAAGCCCGGTGTTACCATCCAGTCCCTGGCGCCAAACGCATTGATCTTGATTCAGAACCGATGTCTTACTCAGCCGTGGCCTGAACCAAAGTTCCTTAATACGCCCAATGTGCAAAATGAGTCCAAACACCCCCATCTTGAGAAACGACAAACTTTTGAGTTGCTAAACAATGAAATACTTTTGTACAACATGTGCTGTATTGATCTGTCCGTAGACGCCTCCACAAAACCCAAAGGCAATAAGAAAATATAACGAGTGTGGTCGAGCCAGTTAGAGTTCGGTTCTAGTGAGGCGGTAATCGTGGTTGAGTAGCGAGATCCTGTTTCGGCTCGGTTGATCCGTTAATAAGAGCGGCGTCGCTGTAGTCGAGCATTTTCGAAAGAGCTCGCGTAATCCCTCAGCTGTTTCCTTTCTCTATCGGATAAGAAATTGTTGTCGCCTCCGGAAGAGTTGCTCTGCAGTGAAACAAGACTCGCATTTGAACTGGATGGTGATAATTGTCCCCTCGGCGTTGAAGGCATCGACAATCGAACACTTCTTTGGCTATGGTGGGTTGTATTTTGATAAGGCTGAGCGTTGCTGAAGTCGTAGGCCGGGGATAGGTAGAATTTAGGCTGAGATCGAGGGGCCGCCCAACTAAAGTTTGTAAATTGTTGGGAATGAGGCTCTGCGGGAGTCGAAGGCGTACTGGACGCCGGTGATGACCGCTCAAACTCGTATAGTCGGCAGGATTCGGAACAGTACGTCGCACCATCGGTCTGTCTGTCACAGGACAGGCAGTACTGATGCACCCAAGCTAAGTCGGAAGACATTGTGATCGTGTCTGGTGGTGGATGAACTGATTATATGATCATGAAATTAATGGTCGTTCGCGATGGCTTTAGATGTCGCCGTGATGTTTAGCTGGGATAGTGCCAGTCGATGCGGGAGATGGTTGCAGTCAAGAGACGCTCAGCTTCGGATGAGGCGAAGCCAACCATTCGAGGGAATGAGTCTGAGAATTTCCGGACCAAGCTATTCAGACGCCAGTTGATATTGTTGGAGAGGTAATTTGGAGCCGTGGCGATATTTCGTGTCTGGCCTTTGCGGAGAGATGGCAGGTTATTTGAGGTAGTCAAGAAGCAGTAATATCTATGATGTGTGGGAGGCACGACTATATACTTGAGATCGTCCACAGTCAGAAAAGGATGAAGTGATGGTGAGGGTGCAGGCCGTCGGCTTGATTTGTATGCGATCGTCTCCACTGCCTCCGATAACCCTGCACGCACAGTATTATCAGGGCGCCGGCTTGTAGCTACCTTTGGGACTAGCGTCAATCGGTACCGATCGAGGAGGGCAGGGGCCAATGGACACACGCTTGAGGGTACCGCCCCTACTGCGGTTGAAAATGGGCCTGTTAGGTATCGACCGGGGGACACGATGGGCTCGGTCGGCTGCCGTCCGTCGCTGTTGCAAGAGCCACAGAGCTAATTGGTGCAAGATCAAACCTCCCAGAGCGAAGACGCTTCAACTTTGATTGGCCTTACTCATCTGTACCGACTTGGCTCGTGGTGGCGCACAGCCCCTGTCAGTACTCGATGCATGAATTCAACTTATGCCTAAGACCACAGTGATCTCCACAGTAATGCCAGTCGGTGGTGCGATCGTCTCTATCCAGCCAAGCCCACGTCAATGACCCGGCCAAGTGACTTGGGAATGGCAGCAAGAGACATGGGCTACTGATAGGCCAAGGTTGCGGCCTTCAGCTCAGCTGATTGAGGGTTCACCCTGATCAAGCCCTAGCACTGAACTACTGTAGTTAGAGTACCGCAGCAAAGACGAGCATGTACTGTACTGATCCAAGGCAGCCGTACCCTGGGCATGCTGCCGTCTTGAGGAAAGTGGCCGTGAGAACAGAGAGGAACAAGTACAGTAACCGGATATGCAGCCTGACATTCATCGTCAGCCCGCAGTCAGTGCCTGGCATACTCTCAGGAGTCCTAACACACCGGTACAAGACCTCTAGGTTTTTCCAAGATTGCTTACAGAATACGCTGGGCTACATTCGAACAGCCGTCTTGCTAACTAGAGAAATGAGGAGGGTTATGTTTACTAAGGCTGCTTCAGCATACTCCATCTAACTTGGCGTTTGAGGCAGGAATTTCTCTATTGGTCTCACCAGCTCAGATTGGGCTGTTCTGTATGACGGGTTTGCCGGCCGCGAACGGGGTATCCACCAGACTACGGCATGGGTTTCGGTATTGCTAAAAGTAGCGAGCATCATGGCCCACTTTAGTATGACAATCAATCTACTGTACAGCACTGTGCAGCTTCCATGCCTCATGCCGCTAGGTCTTAGCGAACAGAATTTCTCTCCCGTTCCGTACCTCCATACCAGCGTATCTGTACACGGTTGGTAGCGGTATTTCAATGCTAACCTTCACTGCACGCAGTCAATACGGACTGAATGTACTACGGACATGTCGAGACTGTACTGTACCGTGGGTATGGTTAAGACAGACCAGTCATTGGGGGCTTGCATGCAACGCATCTTACTGAACTGTGTACATAGTACAGTCATGCTATCCCAGTTTACCGGCTCGTTACTGGTGTGATTTCGCAAACGTGGCACTTTCTTCACTTGCTGGTCAAATACTGTTGCCGCGAAAACAGACATTCGTTTCTTCCTCTCCTGCTCATTCGCAACACCTAACGGTACTATGTACGGTAGTCGGCCGTGAGCTACTTCTTGGCAAGATCAGTAAGATGTGAAGAGGGACCGGTATGAAATTTTCGACAGCCAATATTTCACGGCCACGGCCCCCCATGAAGCTTGTGGGGTGCTCTTTTTTGTTTGTGACCTTCCATATTAGCAGTACATCCTGCCCGAAATTTACAATGTCGGCTCCAGCTCTTGGATTCAGCATTGAAATTTTTTCTTAAACTTCTTGAAATCACCATCCAGGTCTCAGGTCTACCGCAAGCCATTTTCTGGTACTCCTCGGAAAGGTAGGTTCAACCACTTCAGTCGCCGCTTGCCCAGTCGACTCAACAGCTCGGCTTGTGTGGCACCTATATTCTGCCCTGTACTGTACTGTACTCCGTACTGCTTGTTCTGCCCAAAATACTTCGTACACTGGACGTATACTTGTCGAATGAATTTGCATACCAGATTTTCCACCTACACAGTATTGCGAAAAAAAGCGCTGTAGACAAATATGTGTCCAGTACGTTTCGGGTAAACTGAGCATGCATATGGTAATAGGAAACGACACCCTTCACCCGCGTTACCTCGTTTCGAACCAATTCACAGTGCCAGTGATTTGTGCCCAAGCAACAAAACGCCCTTTTCACGGTGATACCGCGGAATACTCCGCAAATACAGAGAACTAGTTCTAATGCCAACGCCTCTTTGTCGAGACGTAGCCTAATTTTTCTGCGCAGTGTAACGATTCTGCATTCTCGCCAGGCGTTCGCACCAAAAGGGGCTCGTCTCATTCGACGGAATGACTCAATTGCTTGATGCAGGTCTTGCATGAAACTCGGAGAATGGCCTCACTTTCGAACGTTCTCCTGGCTCCATCCGTGCCAGTCCGCCAGTCAGCTGGGTGACTGTTGATATCAAATGCCTGACCTACGGATGTCGATATTGTGGAGAGTAACGGAACACAATACTCCGTGACCCCCATGCCTTCAAACGAGCCACGAATTCTGCCGGCAAGCATGTCATGCTACTTCATGATGAATTCGTCAGAGACGACGCAATAGCACGAACGATTTGCCAATAATTCACGCCCTTCGAGAATCTGGTTAGTTAAACTCGTTGAAACATTTTACGATCATCCTACTACGGTATCGAACGGCCAACCGGCATGAGCCATCAAATGTCTTATGTGGCCGGAGTCGATTGCGAAATATTGGGTCTAGATTTGCTGGCATAATCCAAACTGCCTGTACCAATTCATATCACTCCGACCAGAACCCGACCTCCTCTAGACCTTTGCTCCGTACGGGTCTATCCACCGAACTACGGATGGACTTCGGGACACCCAAATTCGAGCGTTCCGAAGTCCATCCGCAGTCTAGGGGATAGATGTCTGATAGATGCCACTTTAGCTTACTGGCAATTACCAAAAGCCTGGGGTTCGAATAAGTTGATAGCTATTGGGTGCCTCTTGGTTATGATAAAACGCAAGTATGCGAGGATCAACTACAGCGGTCTTTGGGGGCGTTCATGGACGATACTGAACATTGCAAATTCCGATACCGGTAACCACACACAAGATCCAACCAGGTCCCTTGTGATGCTACTCCTATCAGATAGAGCTACGCCTACTAGCAAATACACGATCAGAGGTTTGGTGCTCTTGAAAATTCCTCTATGATCAGGTAAATATAATCGAGAGCGTGTTAAATCTTGTCCTACATCGCAAAGACCAGATATTCAGGATATCCGTTTCTAATCTTAGGCTGCTTATGTCAATATTGGCAGTCGTCTAACAGATGAAACTAAGAGGCTACCAGTGAACGTGACGCGAGGTAGAAACTCATTCTCTTGGTGTGTACAACACAATAACACTCCAGAATCCCATAGTTATCAAAAGAACATCAGTGGGATACAATCGTCAATCAGAAAACTCAGCAGTCGACGACTGCGCCACGCCAGCGGTCTTTTGGGGTGGGCGATACTCCTATTATAATGTCCTTGGCGCGTTTTTTGGAGCCCCCGAAGGAACGGAGGAATGTTCATTGAATACAGTAGAAACTGAACTACTGAGAGGCAAGTCCCTACTTTCATAATTATGTCAGCGATGTTGTTCTATTGTACTGCGGTTACGGGGCAAAATATCACTCTTTGACTCTGTACTCACGGGCCCATGCCACCCCTACACTGCAAAAATAAATGACCACACACATTCACTTCCCACGCACACAAGCACTGCGAATAGTCTTCTTTTTGCTCCTTACGAAGTTGCTTGATTGAATGGTCGTATATGTGGGCCACTCTGGACGTTGAAGATGGTGGCAAAGAGGAAAATACCTTGCTCGCGTCTATGGGAAGAGGGTATATATGGTCTTTTATTGTTGCAGTGCAGGAGTGGCACGGGTCCGTGAGTACAGAGTTAAAGAGTAATATTTCGCCCTGTAATCACATTAGGTGGTATTCACTATCCCCTTGGTTGCGAATTGGCCGCGCTTTTGGTAACAGTATACAAGTGCACATCACCTGGACAGGTCGTATCCATCCAAAGCTCGTTGTGGTTGGTAGGGTGAAATTGGTTGGCGGAAAACATTCGAAGCTGGACAGGTCGCCACGAAGATAGGGTGGCGATCTACCGGCTTCAAGATTTTCCGCCCGATTATCTCTGCACAACAAACTCGCCGTTCAATCAGCCAGCACATACAATGCGCCGTGTATTGAACCAGATTTTGGCGGGAGCGCGGCTAATTCGCAACTAATGGGATGAAGGTAGCTCAATTTGGCGATGTAGCTCACTCGTGGTGACCTACCTTCGGCACCCTCCCTCAGAAGTGTAGCAGCGGTACTCTGTCAACATCTGTGGAATACTGGTGCTATAAGTGCTGCAACAGGTCGCAAGTCTATCTCCACGCCTCACCTACGTCCCCAGTTCCGGCACCAAGCGAAGTGCACTATTGTGGGTAGATATTACGCAAGCGCTAATGACCGAAATGAAACAGTGCTCCAAGTTGAACCTTCGGGCTACTGTGGCGGGTTTCCAAGTCTCATCTGTGTCTGCAGAAGCGCAGAAGCGCTAACGTTTTTCGATTCCACTTGCGTCTCGGGACAGGGTGGGCAGCGGTTTGGGAGACACGCTCCCACCATCAGCGTGCCGTGCAGCATGTACTGTACTGTATCGACTATCGCCAGCGGAATCCTTGGATTCCGCGGGGAACCAATTAAAGTAATGACATAACCTACGAAGTATGCTGTACATATCTCGGGATACCGGTATCAGGCACTTCTTACTAAGAAGCCATCATGCCACCAGCATGTTGTATCTTCAATGCTATTATGCAATACACAGTGAACACCGCACTACCTGTGGAGCACTCTCGGTATCATAGTTTCCAGTGATCCGCACAGGCATCTCTTCATGAATAAAGCGTCCAATTTATGCGTATTTTTTAGGCTTGCACGCTGTGCCATCTAATACTGTTTATTGAGTGAAACTTAGCAAGTGGAAAGAAGCGTGGCGGCTGCTCAAGACAGCAATCACATACTGTGTAATATGTGTGAGCGGGCAACCCTGCTAGCAACATGAGGTGAGCAATGCGCGCAGTCGTGCATTCAGGGATGCAAGTACTTACTGTACAATACTGTTATGCCGGCTGCGAGACAACCCGAACAAAACCATTGCTACTGTACTCACACTAATTACCTCCGTTGTTCCGATAGTCTGTCTTAGAGAATGCTCTTTTGAGTACGTTTGGAGAAGGATCATCGATGCGAATGGCTTGCGATCTCGGTGCTGACTGAAAATTAATAAACGATAACCGAAAGAGGCATCGAGGCCGGATATATCACAGCTAACTTCACCTTGTGCATGGACAATAACGATGAGATCGAGCAACATGACGATCCCTTTCCACAGAAACAGAGCGCTATTAAAATATATATCAAAAGAGGGGAGGGGGGCCTGAAGGTGTTCTGGGCGGACTTTCGAGACAATGGAGGTAGCCTCAGGCTCGAACCTTCTACAGAAACTCAGATGCAGGCTCAATAGGGGATATGTTGCAAGCAGCGCGATAAAGGCCAGCCTCGGAAAGTCTGCCAAGCTGATACCGAAAACCCCTGCAAATTGGTATGTCGCGAGGCCCCATATTTCGAGATAGCACTAAGCCCACTTACATAGTGAGAGCATCTCTCACAGTTCTTGCAAGTTAGTGTACTTTGAACCTGTACCGGTATAGGAATATTGAGAAGTTCGGCAGTAGTCAAGAGTATCAGTTGCCGCTAAACGGGCCTCACGTTGACTAGAGGTCGAGATTATTGTGACTATGATGCCATCCCCTTGAATGTCACTAAACGCCGCGCACTTGAATCTATGGTGAAATTTTTTTACGGGCGCCGTTCCGTGGGATTCAAGGGGATACTGTTCATAATTTTCGGATGACACCAATACTGTGTGTGGATCAAACTGCGGGGATAAGCGCACCTGACGCTTACTAAGCCGTATATAGATGCATGCTTTGGTGTGCCCACCAAAGCATGCTGGATCGTAGAAGAACCATCATCAACGAGTTGTTGCATTTGCATTTGCGATCTATCCGTTACGTCTATCCGATAGACAGGCACAGCCCATCCAACACTGTGTGTCCAGGTCGGAAATTTCAGTTCAACCCTTGAGACAGTACGTATCTAGAAATTCTATCTTCTTGTTCAAAATTGAACATTGAAACCAAACCCCATGGGTTTCTTGTCAACATCTAGAGCTTTGCAAATATAGCATGCAGCATGCGCTAATAGAATGACAGTGATCCTGAAGGCAGCAGAGAGATTCCCAGAGTATACAGCCCAGAAGAAGATGGACGGGCACAGAAAGCACCTTTAAAGCGGCGAAAAATAAAATGATGGAGGGGAAGGAAACTCAGCATACTCATCCAACTGGCAAAACTGAGTTTGTCCACAATGTGTCGCTGGAGGATTATTGCAAGCTGACTAGAAAGTGTTGTGGTCGTGTTGATATGTTCTGTTTAACTTAAGCCAAGTACCCAAATAATGTGTTCGGTGTTCTTCAATCTATCTTGAAACTGCACCAATGCCAAAAAAAGATTTTAGCGACTGAGCTTAAAAAGGTGCTTTCTGTACTAAATTGCCTGCTTTCTTTCGGAAGAACAGAGGTAGGGTATCTCATTTATCCGCCAGGCCAAAGCCAGATGCCCGGATCAATTGCTGCAGGCCTTAGACACAGACATTGCCTTTGAGAATAATAAAGCTCTGATACTCGACAAAGAGTACGGAACCAGACCCGGTTGAAGGGAAGTATCGCTCATGTCGTATTCGGGGCAATGCCATATCCTTGGAATGTTTGCAGCAAGCGATGGAAAAAGATGGAGACGATCCGGGGGATGTGGATAGAGTGGATCGAAATGGACTGAAAGATTGTCAGGTGGACGCTGCATACCGGTAATCCCTCGATTTCGTTGGAGCATGACTGATGAATGCAAATGTGATGCACGTCTCGGCGATGAACGCACGAAGATATGCAAAATGTGCCCGGATTAGGTAGGTACGTTCTTGGATTTGTTGGTTGCTGCTCTACTGTGGTACATTGCTGTGGTACCTGCACCTAGGGATATTAATCGATACGTATTTTTGGTTTGGATACTGTTGAATGGGTTCTGTCTATCGGATAGACGTAAGACACCAACGAAACGAAACGAAAATAATGCATGCGATGACTTCTGGTGATGATGACTAAACTAAGAGGTATGCTTTGGTGTGCCCACCAAAGCGTGCATCTTATGACTAGCTACCGTATCTCAGTAGTGGTCAGGTGTGGTTAGGATCTGAAACGAAAGCGCACCCATTGGAAGGACAGTATACCTATCCAGAACGACATCACAGCATTCTCAGAGCTACAAGAGCAGGCCCAAAAGATCAGATCCTACTCAGCAATCGATGTGAACACGGGTAGACAGACATATAAATTCAGTCTGCTGGAGAAGATGACCCGAGCATGCGGCGCTTATTGAAAGGTGCTCAAAGGTGCAACTATGCAACAGACTTTCGGAAAGACGGAGATAGTACCGCAGTACCTACAGTACATTCCTCCCACTCGTCAAGCGAGCACCGGTTCCTGCATCGTTTTGGTAATTGTATATACACAGTACGAAGCAGAGACTGGCCTATCCCCTTGAATGCGGGCTGGCCGCGCTTCGCAGAATTTCCGTGCGATTTTTGGTGGGGCCTAGCCAGCCCGCAGTCAATGGGACGCTGAAGACAACAAGTAACTAAAGTAGAGGGCGTTCATTCCAACCTTGCCGCAGCAAAGATCCATCGAAATTCACCTGTCTAAAAGGAAAACATGGAAAACATGTGCGTCTAGAAGGGTTGAGCTTTAGTAGGTATCATACTATGTAGTTGATTTAATGACTCTAAGACTTGGAGGTACCTAGCAGTCGCTTATTCCTTCACGTTGGATCCTTGTCCAGTCCCGCATCCTTTTAACAAACAACAGCGATCACCCGCTGCAGCACGAATATCTGGAACATCCAGTAACTGAAACCGCTTTCCGTATCCCCACATCACGATTAGGGTATGAGAAGACCATTTTTTTGTGAAACACGAAGAGATAGTTCAATGATCATGGCGTTACCCAGTTACATTTGAACCCATGTGCTTACTATATCTGAGGACAGCGTAGCCCATCATAATGCGCGAAAGCAGTCAAAGACGAGCTCTTCAACGGACGCCCTGGCGCCGGATTGAGCGGTGATCCTTCAGTGAGATGCTTAAATACGGGAGCTGCCTTATCTCTTATCAGAACCGGCTGATCAATCAAGGAGCGGGCATGTTGGTTGCAAGAAATACAGTCAATCCTGCACATATGTTGCAGCGCCCTTCGTACCGTTATAGTCAAGTTACCGGTAACTGAAGGGTGTGGATACGGAGTGGTCCTCCAAGCTGCCGGAGCTTCAATTTTAACGCCTGTGGTGGGTGATGCTCTCGTGTGCCCGCAATTTGCTCTATGTAACCACGCTCTACTGCGTAATTGCTTCGCAAAACGGATTACAAGCTGCATTGCTTTAGAGATGGTAAATCTCGCAAATCTGTTTGATGGCGTTGTGCAGAACAACATTTTAGCAAAAATGGTGATACTGACGTGCTAACGCGTATTTTGAGTTACTGATACTCTACTTCGTATGTGCACACAATGTGTGTTTGGGTGACGAACCCACCATTTTAGCGCTGACTAAGCAGAAATTCCTATCGGTATGTGCAAGGTTGTTGACTGTACCACAGTACCGTGACAGCAGGAGGTACCTCTATTCTGCAACCGTTGAAATGGACCTTGGGTCTTGCGCATTTTTTCCATGGTGTACTGTATGTTGCCGGAAATAGTGACGACATGGTGCGTTGTGGACTTGGATCTTCTTGGAAGAATAGCACAATTACTGAGATGATTATTAGGCACTGGTACCTTCATCTCTTTGAAAGTAGTTATCATCGTGGATAGGATTCTTCTCCTGCTAGCCTGCCGTTTGCTCAGACATTCAGGGAAGAGGTTCGACTGATGGGTGGGCGGACGGCAGCTGGCCAGTGACCCCATGTACAGTATTCTTCCAACCCCCAGACCTTAACGAGCCAAAGGCGGAAGCCGCCGAGTACCACAGTAGCACTCGCTCCGCACTCCTTGCCGGGGCAAATATCGCATATGATCTGATTACTGTACACAGTATCCGCATAAGAACGCTAATGTGACTGCTCGGCTTGTCGGGCGGAAAAAAGTCAAAGCCGGACAGGCCCCACGTAACCACGCTGGTGACCTGTCCGGCTTTAAATAATTTCCCCGCCTGTCCGTTGCGGAGCTCTGAAATGTCAGAGCATAGGACTCGGCCAATTCCACGACAAGAACTGTTTGAACCGTGCACTTCAACAATTTTGCATCTCAATGTGTTGTCTTTCCCCTAAACTGCGGGTCTTTAAAAAAAACGGCGGCCCGCCGGAATTTGGGTACAGTACACGAATGACGTTGCTGTTGTGTCGATCAGGAACGACAGGGTCTTGGATTGGATGTTCACCGGTCGGTTCGCCACGATGACTGA